>JANHGL010001690.1:6665-61237 GCA_024611195.1 Ceyx melanurus
GGCCACACTTCTCTTGATGCAGCCCAGGATGCAATTGGCCTTCTTGGCTGCAATTGCACACTGCTGGCTCACGTCCAGCTTGTAGAGCGTGTGCATCTAGAGTCCTGAGTTTAACTTCTGATGGATATGCCTTCTGCTCTTCATGGTTTTTCTGCTCTTCAACTTAGATTTTTGGAACACTTTTTACATGTAAATGCTAACTAGCTATTTACTGCTTCCTTAATTTTTCTGAATTTGGATTCATTCTGCAGCGTATACAAGTGAAAATACCAATGGCCTTTGAAAATCAGTTAAGATACGAACTTTTTTTGCTTTTATATCACTATTTTAGATGTAGTTGAGCTCAATCTTGGTAGAAGTCTGGCAGTTTGGAGAAGCTTCTGTGTAATCCATTGGTGGCCTGATTATTGAGAACAGGTAGTGTTGGGCATGGTTCTAGACTGTGCCTGCAGTAGGAAGTAACTCTCTTATACTATTCCAGGGTGTAGATGCTGGATGTTTTGTTAATCTTGGAAAGCTTGTCTTGCTGTGGCTGATGGTTGTTGGGTTTTTATGTTTGTTTTTTTTTCCCCAATGTACAAGTGGATAACTTGAATCTTTGATTTTGTAAGTCTGTCACTTTAAACAGGAGTAAAATGGTTCCAAAAACATATTAGCCAAAGTAAATATTTATACAAGCTGTACAGATGTTATTGTATTGCAAATCTAGTGTCAGAATGGGCAGAGGAAGTTAAGCACTTGGACTGCAGACACATAGTGATTTTAAGACCTTTCAGAACAAAATGTGCTTTTGTTTTGGGGTGAAAGTGTGGCTGGGGTTGTCATTGACACTCTTCAGTGTGTTCACCTGCTCTCGTGACCACTGCCTAATTAAGCATCCTTGAGGTATTCACTCTTCATATTTCAGATGCTGTTTAAAGCTGTTTGTTTTCCTTTGTGTGCTGTATAATCCTCGAATGCCACGAGAAGCACAACTCGATGACTGTGTTGTTATTATCTTGGGTTAAGTGCTGTCTCATTGCTTTGCAGGCTGCCTGCTGCTTCCCGTGGAGATCATGAAACGACGTCGGCTTCCTAGCAGCAGTGAGGATTCTGATGACAATGGCAGTAAGTGCTCCTTTGTTGTACAGTGCAGGAGGTTATGAGTTTGAAAACACATTTTAATGCAGTGGTTTATGTGACAGATGCGTTTTGCATAGTGGTTGGACTGGTAGGAATGTGTGTTTTGAACTCAGTCATTCTGAGCACAGGTGTAGATTCAGGGTCCCCCTGACTGTATTGACTATACAGTGTTAATTAATATGATAAGAGAAAAAGTCAGTCCTTTTATTGAAAATCTTTGCAAGCTGCATCATTTATCATTGCAAGGACAGAACTTGTGTGGAAACATCTGCTGTCATTGTCCAGAGCTTAGATTTAATAGAAGTTTGTACTAGGATTTTAAATGTCAGTGTTCTCATACTCTTATGCAATGGAAAAGTACATTGCTTTGAATGTAAGCAGAAAAGATTGATGATGCATAAAAGTTGTTCCTTACTTTCTTTAAAGATTATCTTGAGGAATAGCTTTCAAGAATTTGCATTCAGTAAATTAGTAATTTGGATACAAAATGTATTTTTTGTTTGTTTCTGTACTAACAAAACGAACAGTGAGGTCTGTGTGGTGTATATAGCTTGTGTTGGGATTCCAGGAATCAATAATCTTTCATTTAAGCAGAAAAAAAAAATGAGAAAGGGAGGGATAATATGAGAGTCAGGAAATGTGCTGAGGTGTTTTTGTGGCCCAAACAAGAAAGGAGATTGTACTTGACAGTAGTGCAGCTTGGCCAGAGAGATTTCCCTGGTTTTGCTGTTTGATCTGTCTGGGTGCACATCTTCACATCTGAAGGCTTTTTTGAGATTTCAGGCTGAAATGGTCAGGCAGGTTTTCCAGCTGCTTTTGAAAGCTTTGCTCTGAGAATGTGGCCCTGTGCTGCACTGTGACCCTACGTAGGTAGCTCCTTACCTGCATTCATTTTGAGGTCTGTGCTGCATGGGAGTCTGCTCAGGTACAGCCACAGCTGAGCTTTAAAACAACCTTAGGGACACTTGCTGAAGTGAAGGAGTGGTTAAAAGATTGGAGAGGGTGACAACTAGAAAGCTGATAAGGAGTTAGTGCAAATAAAGATTGAGTTAGACTCTGTGAAAGAGGTGTGGGATTTAGCTTGGTGTTAGAAAATTACCTGAAGTTGAGGGATTTGGGAAGACAAATTTTTTTTTTTTTGTTAGAAGTTTACTTGGAGGTTGTAAAAATGGAAGTTGGTTTATTTCCCCAAAGATGATGTGTACTCCCCTAAACAAAGATGGGTTTTTCCTTGTAGAATATACAGGTAGCTGCAAATATGATGTCTTTCATTAGACTTCTGCTTTACCCTTTTTTCATATTACCTGGTAGCTTTATGTAATAGTGTTGCATTTTTATAGGAGTATTTCTTTTCAGTCTCTTACTGGTTGGGTTTTTAATTTTTTTTTTTTCTCCTTTTTTTGGGAGGGTATTATTTTTGTCTTTAGTCTTTAAGTATTTCATGTGCATTGTGTTACAGGCTTTACCAAATAAGAAGCAGATAATCTTGGAACTGAAGTCCTAAAACATATACAGTTGACTGATCTGTTGCTAATTACAGTGCTTGTTTGTGGTGTCATTTGATACATATCTGTCTGGAATAGAGCCATTGACTTACTGAATTATGTTTTCAAAAAAACCTCTATTTTAATCTGTTCTATAGATCAAGATATGGAAAATGAGTGAGAAAAAGAAAAAACATTGCCCTTTTCCAGTCTCAATATTTCAAAGCCTAATTAATCTGAATAACTATTTGTTGAACAAATTACATGTCAAAAGGCAGTTTTGTCAAAATATTACAAGTATTTCCAAGTATTGTTTGAAATATATACCACTTCTCTTTCATGACAATTTTTCTTCACTTATTTTTTTTCCCCTCATGAAGTTACTGGGCAAACTGAGATTCAGGTTCCTGCATATTCATTCTGTTACTATACACATCCTCAAAAAGATCAAGAGTTAATAATCAGAAGCTGAGAACATTTAATGTAGGGTCAGCATCTCTTCAGGCTTTTTGTCATTGACACAGAATGAGAACACTGATGCTCCAGCCCTTTCTGCTCTTCCTGTTACAGGAGACACCAGTAGTTCCTTGCCACTGTCTTTGAATGTCAAGGCTCTCCCCTTACAGATTTCACCTTCATGTAATCTTCTCCTGTCTTGAGTAGAATTACTGATTACTCTCACTGTGTTCAGTTCTGTATTATTACTTTGTCAGTAGTATCTCTGATTCACTGCACTGATACTAGTGTTAGAAGGGGAAGCAAATTTTGTGGCTAAAATAATAAAAGTTTTCTGGGAATCTCTGGGTTCCATGTTGAAGGCTTTAAACTTCTTCACTAGCCAGTTTTCCTTCACAGTGTTTCCAGAGGCAGGAAACAATTAAATGGACTATTGTGAGCACTTGAAACAGCCAACTCCTATCTGAAAAATTGGAATTTTAATCAACACTTGGTTGGAATCCTGTTGCCAAACACCTGCTTCCATTCAGTCTGTGTCACCTCTTGACCCTGCAGTGTGCTTCTTGCATTCCCATCTTACTGAGCTTGATAGTCCTTTCAGCTTGGAGCCCCACACTGCTCTCTCTCACCTCACAGGTGAGGATTGGGCCTCCAAGATGTTGGGTTTCTTCAGTTCTGGAGTGGAGTTCTTATACTGTGCTTTAGTAGACTGTGTGCAGGAGTACCTCAGCTTCATTGTGAGTGCAATTGAATGAATGTTGAGTAACCTGAATGATGATGTCTGGCAGGGGTAGTCTTGAGTGTGTAGACTAGTGCCACCTGGAAAATATTTTGGCATGAGGAAATACACATTTTATTTGATTGAACTGAAACCTGATATTTATAAGGTAATAATAATGATGCTACTAATAATGGAATTTATTAAAAGAAAAAGCCCAAACAAAACGTACAAAGATTGTTTTCAATTAGATCACTGAACTGATTCCGTTTCCTTGGTATTCACAAGGTGATAGGAAAACAAACCTCAGTACCCCAAGCACTAAAAATGTATTATACTGAAGATAAAAGCATACCTGTAGTTCTTCAGAGGAAAAAAAAAAAGGTGCTCTGCTTTCATGAGATGAAAGAAAGGAGAAGTGTTTTCATTTAGGGGTGAAATATAGAACAGAAGAATGCTTAACAACATGGCTGCAGTCCTAGAGTAGATACATGTATTTAGTGACTTAGGGAAGATATTTTAGTGTGGGTGGTTATATATATTATTATATATTAGCAGTATTTTAAAGCCATGCAGCTTTAAGACAGAACCTTTGCTCTTCTCTTTTCCCCTCTGACTTGTTTCCCAAAAGTTAAGTGTGAACTTCAAGGCTCCAAAAGTGTTTATGTCCTTCAGCCTAACTGCTGAAAAATCATTGAGCTGTGTCCCCTTAAAATCAAGAGTTTTAATCCTTCTTTAGACATGAGACCAAAATAGCCTGTTTGAAGCACTGAGCAAGAGGTGTTAGTGGAAGTTGTGCACAGCTCGTCTCTGGATATCTGAGTGTGTTCTCCAGAGGTTTCATTTTCTGAAATGATAGGTTACTTTTGAACATGTTATCCATTAAATATAATGGAATGAAAACCAGCTGCAGGCATAGCTCTGGATTTTCAACTTTAATCTAAATACAGGGGAAAGGTATTGGGAAAGGCTTAGGGAAGGCTCTAAGAGTATTGGGACGTCAAAGTAATCCTTTGTCGGCTGGTTGGTTTGTGGTTTGGTTTTTTGTTGTTGTTGTTGTTTAGTTTTTTGGTAATCCAGCAACGTGTTTAGTTTCTGTCTCTTTCTAGGTAGTGTATTACAGCAACTGTAACAGCTGTTAGTACTAGCCAGGCCTGTCATAAAAAACCAACAACCCTGATGCACATGCCATCTTCTCAAAACCTGTATTAAGTAATTAGTCATGTTTACTTCAAACTTACTGAAGCCCTTGTTATCTCCATGAATTGGTAGGGCATTACTAGTTTTTAAGCTATTTTTTTTACATTGTATTTCAGCTTGCTCTTCCACTGCAGAAATTCCTTCTTGATTCCAGGTCTTACTCTAATTAAATGTTAGATGCTGTTATATCTTTCCTGCTCAGTGTTGACTTTTTAGCATCCCTGGTCTGTCAATTTGCAGAGGTGGTGTGTCCTGAATATTCCCTGTGCTCTGTTTCCTGGTGAGATAAAGTTGTGCAGTGTAGTAGTTTCCATTTATAGCTTCAGGGCATTCCTTTTGGACAAACTGCTTGGACACGTGAACAGATTGGGGCTGGGGCACAGTATGAAGCTCAGACAGTTGTACTGTAGGGAGCTTGGGTGAAATCCAGGCCCTCCTTGATGTCAGAGTTTGGTCACTGTTCTCCATGAGCAAAGGAATTCAGAGCATGATTTTCTTCACACTTTACTTGCTCCCACAAAGCCTCTTCATTTATTCTTGGAGGGGTTATCAATTCATCATACTCCTACATGCAGAGTGTGTGAGAGAGGAACCGAAGACACTTGCAGATGAAAAATACTTGTAAGATTTAGAAGGTTTCACAGCAGTTCTGAGAAATGAAAGATTTAATACTTAAGGATTATGGAATATAGTTCTGTAATTCAGATAGACCCTTCTTCTATCATTGCTAAACAAATGTTATTTTAAAGTCAAGCATATTTTGCCAATATCCCTTCCTCTGACTGAACGCTGGGGATCTTTGATGTTGAAAGGGCTTTTCATCCCAGTGGATTCCTGTTGTGTTTGAGCTGGATCCCAGAGTGCCTTCCCAAAGTTTGCTTAGCACATGACCTTAGAGGTGTGTGCTTCCCAGAGGACCCAGGGGCTGCTGACCTGAGCACGGCCATTGGAGCAGCAGCTCGAGACGAGGAGAGGAAAATCTTCCTGGGTTCAGTTGAACTGGCTGGTAGCTGAGGGATGAGGGTTAAATGTCATTTAACATTTAACAGTCATCAGTGTCATTTTTAGAGAGGCACATTGTTCTGTGGAAGGCAGATAATAGTGAGTTCACCAAACTCCACTGGAGTTTTAAGACCTGACAACATCATGCCATCAGTGACAGTTTGAGGGGTGCTCAGATTGATTTTGACAACCCAAATTAAGCTTGTGCTCAAGCTTTGTATACTGGTACAGTAAAACATTGCCCCATCAGGAAGCCTTGGGCTGGGGAGCTAGAGCAGCACTGGGGTTTTGTGATGGAAAAAAAGATTAGATGTAGGAATTTCTCATTGTTAGAAGAGTGACGTGTGCCTAAGCAGGGTTACGTGTGTGTTCTTTGAGATTATAAAACACAAATGTGTGCTCCTGAGATGAGGGATCACAGGAGGGAACTTGTATTGAACTGCTGTGGCAGGGAGCTGCAAAGACTGTTCCAAGTGTGTCAGACACTGAGCAATTGTGCAGGGTTGTTGTAAAGCACTTCAGAGATCATATGGATCCGTGCGTTGTTCAGTAGCCGCAGTTGGCTCTTTGTCAAATGACACTAAACTTAGACTAGGATCGGTGTTGACAAGAGTTAAAAGGCCATTGCTTTTTCTGGTTAGATCTTGAATGAGATTATTGTATAATAACAGGCTATTATACACAGATAAGGAATACAGATGGGCAAATCCTCCAGCAACAGAAACATGAGAAGGGGAATTTGGTTGTGTAGGTTGTGTTTGCATACATGCTGCTTACTCTGTGATGAGGCCTGAAGACTTGTGCACAGACAGCTCTCTCTGTACCTAACACAATTCAGAATTGCCCTTAGAATAGTCTGCTTCTCCTTGTGCTGGAATTTGGGTCTAGATGTGGAGTTATGTCTAAGTGACACGAAGCTGTAGTGTAAGGAGTTGTGGGTCAGGCACTAAATGAGGAGACTGAGCATCTATGTTTTCAGGCTGCAGATCTTTCTGACAGAGTGTTGGCAGCAGCACCTAGTTGTTCTCAGAGCGAGCTGAGGAGTAGCACAGGCAACTGGAAATGCCTGTGTGAAGCAGAAGTGACAGCCAGCCACACATCCACGTCGGGGATGTTCCTCTCTGTTGTGCTGCCTGCTGTATTGGTGTAGCAGGAGTGTATTTATGGGGAGAGAAGTGCTTTCAGGCGCCCAGTGATCTGAAGCTTTGAAGTGTTCAGAGACTGTAGCAGCAGGTAGTTCTCCAGGGACGCAGCTGGGTGCTCTGCAGGTGGCTTTACAACAGCCTCCTGCATGATACATAATAGCTGAGCCTTTTTTGCTCATGCTGAGTAGTATATTTGTTGGGTAGATTTCCCCAAGGGCTTGAATTGCTTTATTGGTCTTGAAGAAGTTTCTGTTTGATGGGCTTTTTTTGGACTCAAAACATCTTATTGACAAATCATTTAATAAATTGATACAGTTAAAACTGATTATGTTTTTCCTTTTGGGAAGCTTATGTGTGTTCACAAATAAGGAAAAGAATTCACACTTCTTGTTTGCTTTCTTTTAGTACCAGAAGGTATATGTGTTACATACACCTTGTAGGGGTATTATAAAAGCACTGTATTTATAGTGTAAGGTGTATATAATAGCCTAGGGGAACAGAAATATTTCCTTCTCAAGTCTTAGAAGTTGCCTTTCCAACACCAGTAGTGTGTTAGAGCTTTGCATCTTTTTGCTGTGAATGACACCTCGTTAGTGCTTTGGGATTATTGCTCCCTGCTTTCTGTGGATAAATACAAAGGGAAAACTGAGACATGTAGTATGATCCTCCTCACATTGTTCTCAGCAATGAAAACCTTTTAAAACATGCAAACACCTAGGCCATCTGAAAGGATCCTACCAGTAAAGAATCAGAGTGGCACTGATGTATCTCCTGGAGCAATGATGCCAGCCAGGCTGCTGTGTTCACCCTTAATAGCACAGTCATGGAACAGGACTGGAACTTGATAAGACACCTTTTATCTCTGATGTCTACTGATGAGAATGCTGCATGTTTTGAGTGTGTTTATTTAGTTTTCTGCTTTGGAGTTGTTTATTTTTCATATTCACTGTTACTCATGTGGCTTTTGGTAGTATGGGCTCTATTAACATCTAATTCATTTTCCATCTGCTGTAAAACTCACTCCTCCCTTGAGGAGAAGTTATCTTAGAAAAGTTTTACATGTTCCAGATCCCAGTGATTCAGGCTTCCCTTACATTTTTTTTTTCTATTTTACCCAAACTGAGTCTAACGCTGCCCCCATCTTTAGTTATTTTGCTAGTCTTGGGGACTAAGGCTAGTATTCAGAAAACCCATTTAATAGAGTCATTTTGGATACTTAAAGGAAGAGCATAGTTTTCATGAAAAGTGACTGGAATCTCTCTAGAAAACTCTAGTAGGGTCATGTGCTTTTATAATACAGAAGAGCTGTTCTGAATCCTGTGTTTTGACCACCATAGATTGTCCTGTATAATCCAGGAATGGCTCTCAACATATTTAGATGTAAAAATCAGGTCATTAATCACTGAATGGATGAGGGAGGAGCTGTGGATATTGTCTACCTGGACTTCAGTAAAGCTTTGGACACTGTCACCCACAGCATTCTCCTTCAGAAACACATGGCACAAGGCTTGGATAAATACACTGCACTGGATAAAAACCTGTCTGGAAGGCTGGGCTGAAAGAGTGGTAGTGAATGGAGCTCAATCTGGCTGGCAGCCAGTCACAAGTGGTGTTCCCCAGGGTTCAGTACTGGGGCCTGTTCTCTTTAATAACTTTATGAATGATCTGGATGAGGGGACTGAGTGTCCTCTCAGTAAATCTGCAGATGACACCAAGTTGGGTGGGTGTGTTGATCTGCTAGCAGGTAGGGAAGCTTTACAGCAGGACCTGGGCAGGTTAGATCAGTGGGCAGGTTAATTGCATGGGGTTCAACAAGGCCAACTGCCAGGTCCTGAACTTGGGTCATAACAAACCCATGGCAAAACTTGGATGTATGTTTGGAAAGCTGCAAGTTGGGAAAGGACCTGGGGGTGTTGATCAATAGTCGACTAAATATGAGTCAGCAGTGCACACAGGGGGCCAAGAAGGCCACTGGCACCCTGGCTTGTGTTAGAGACACCGTGGCCAGCAGGAATGGGGACGTGATTGTCCCCCTGCACTCATCACTGGTGAGGTCACACCTTGAATAGTGTGCTCAATTCTGGACCCCTCACTATAGGAAGAGAAGTGCTGGAGTGTGTCCAGGAAAGGGCCACGAGGCTTGTTCAGGGCCTGGAGCACAAGTCCTGTGAGGAGCGGCTGAGGGAGCTGGGGTGCTTTAGTCTGGAGAGGAGAAAGCTGAGGGGAGACCTTCTCACTCTACAGCTACCTGAAAGGAGGCTGGAGTGAGGAGGGGGACAACCCAGCCTCTTCTCCCTGGTGACATGTGACAGGACCAGAAGGAATGGCTGCGAGCTGTGCCAGGGGAAGTTTAGGCTGGATATTAGGGGACATTTCTTCATGGAAAAAGTTGTCAAACATTGGAATGGTCTGCCCAGGGCAGTGGTGGAGTTGCCATCTTTGGAGGGATTTGAATGGCTCCTGGTGCTCAGGGACATGGTTTAGTGGAGAGCTGGCAGTGATGGGTCAAAGGTTGGACTAGGTGATCTTGAAGGTCTCTTCCAACCACAGACATTCTGTGATTCTGTGAAGTAGCTGTAATTGCCTGGGAACTTTTTCTTTCAGTGAGGTCCCCCTTCTGGATTAGATATGAAAATATGGAAAGGATGCTTAAAATTCAAATATCCTTCATTTTCCTCCCGTGCTTTTATTGATACATTCAGAGTGGGTGGATTACTTATTAATGAAAGCATTGGTTAATTCAGTGACCTGGTCTTGGCACCATTGAAGGCAGTGATATTTTACCATTAACTTTAATGGAAGCAGAGTTGAAACTCCTATTTGACATTTCAAAAGTAGTTAAATTTAATGCTCTTATGGGCTTTGTATTTTATTGTCAATTCACTGGCTCCTTCCATTTCCTGCTCTTTTGTGTCTAAGTGGTTGTTTGAATCTGTGAATGAAGGCCTTAGTGTTGGGTTTTGTTTATTCAGTGTGTAAATGTTTTCCTTATTTCAACAGGGAAAAAGTGAAACCCTTGCCAAAGGTCACCTGTTAGCTACAGTTACAGATCTTAGTGAGTAGTAAAATCTCAGTCCAGTGAGAAATTCTTCCACCTTTTTCCCACAGGATTATGTACAGCCAGTTTACACTTCTCAGAAAAACACAACAGTCTCTTCAGTAATTTACTAAAACCAGTATGTGTTTCACTATATATTCACCAATTTTAAGTGCAAGGAAACAGCTATTAGAGAACTCTGTAAGAAACGATTTCTTCCCTTTTTCATTGTGGGATGTTAGGATGGAAAAAGTACTCATTATAATATATCCTGAGGAAGACTGGTTCTGTTTGTCTCATGCATGGAAATTTTACATAGGGTGCTTTTGTATAGCACTTAAAAAAGTAGTTTAAAATGAAGATTTTGTAGTTTTGGTGCTGAAAGTTAACCTTTCATGTTGCATGGAGTAGTTAATTAATCCAGCGACCTTGTGTAGGTGGACTGTGTCTAAAATCAAAGTACACATTTAAGACAGTGTTTTCATGTGTAGGATCTGCAGATGACACAGTAAAGAAATGGAGATGAAAGATATGGTGTAAGGGATTCTTTTACTCCTAACTTTTGTGTCTTCTCTGCGGCATGAGAGAGACCTGGAAATCCTAATACCCAAGTTAAAAAAAAAAACCAAAACCCATATGGTTGCTAAATTGTCTTCAATTCATGGTAAGTTGTCATCAGAGATGAATTAAAGCACGTCCAGAAATACCTTCCACTGCTCTGCTCTCATTTTGCCAGATGCATGTGTTACTTGGGGAAAACTGTGCCAAAGCCTCTGGACTCACCAGTTCTTCACTCCCAGAAACTTCAGAATCAAACTTACAGCTTCTTGTTCTTAATTCCTTACCTTATGTGCAGTCTCCCTCCCCCTAGTACAACAGTGTACATAGCACTCAGATCCACAAATGAATGAGAAATTCCAAATTGACTTGCTGGAGCAGCAGTCTGACTAGCTGAATACCTCAGTGCCAGGCAGTTGGGCAGATATTAGTTTGTTGCTGATTGAAAATACCAGAACTGAATACTGTTCTGTGTGGGTATGTCTGTAGTCTTTGTCTTCCAGTGAGTCTGTTGATTAAAGAAATCACATCTGTCTGAATGCTAAAAATGTTAGTAAGAATATTGTTCTATTGCAGGAAAGATGTGTTTTTCTGCTGTGAATTTTAGCTGTGTAGCTGATACTCTTTGAGTGATTTCACTTACTCCCCTCTGCTTTAATTTTGACCATGAAGCATGTTATGGATACCTTCTGTTGCTCATTGCTGTCTTAGAGAGTGGTTTTTATTGGGGCAGATTGCTAAGTGAGAAGACAAAAGCATAACTACAACAGCATTAATTCTTCTTTATACTTGTTGCACAGTTGTATCTATAAGGAAGGAAAGTTTAGGAAAGTCACTTCTCTTAGGAAGTAATTTTTTTTTGGTTTTAATAGAGAACTTGTCCCATCCTATACAGTCTGGTTTTGAACAGTGCTTTCTGATCCCCAGGAGGTGTCTGCTGGATGATAGGAGGTAATTTTGCTTTATGGACTGTGTGTAGCCTTACTCTTTGTACTTCTGGCATCTGTGTGCACAGATGCAGTGTGGGAAGCCCTTTGCATTGGTTTGATCTGTCTACACTTAATGCTCAGAGTTGCAAAAGCTCTGATCAGTTTTCAGACTTCAGTATGTAGGTCCTAGCTTCCCTGTCACATAGACCTGATAAGTCCTTCATCCTCCAACCTGTAACTATTTATTGGCCTTTGTTTTTCATTGTTGCTGTGCAGCTGGCAGCAGAAAATACCTGCTGTACCCGTGTGTCTGACTGAATTAAACCCAGTTGATTTGCACAGGTATAACATAATAGACTGGTGTCAAAGCACTGCTTTGTCAATGGAGTGTAGCTTCCTTCTCTTTTTCCTCTTCTCCTGTTATAATGTTCTGAAAGCTGACAGAGGTTTCAAGGCAAAAAGGTATAATTTGTTTGGAAAGTGAATAATTACACAGACAAAAATTGTACCATCACATTGAGAGATTTGTTCAGAATAAGAGACAGCAGCTTGTTTGGTGGGCTCCACTGTGTGCTCTGAATTTGGGAAAGGCTTGCTCTGGTAAAAATGAGGTAACCAACACAAATATTGGTTACATTATTAGCTTCAAAGAGTACGTCTCGGGCTACCAGCAGACCTCCTGTAATCTCAGTTAACTCATCTGCAGAAAGTGGTTTATTGATGCATGTTATGAGGTAGCTTTCCTCAAATACTGAGTGGAAGGCTGACAAACACAGTGCAGCTAATACAGCATCTATCAGTAGAAAATTGTGAACAAAACAAAACTAGGAGAGTGGTCACAGAAGTTTATGGCTGAGTAACTTCTTGGGTTTTGGTACAGTTTGAAAAGAGTTCTGTCATGGAAGCCTGGCTCGCCTTACTCAAACAAACCCCCTGGAGTCAACTGGCCTTCGTGGGTGTGTGGGGAGAGCAAAGGCTTTTAGAGATAGATGGCAGCAGGGTCTGCAGATGATCATTTCTGTGTCCTAGGTCTGTCCACCTGGTCCCAGCATTCCCGATCTCGCCGGCGGAGGACTTCGTGTTCTACACATGAGGATCGCAAACCTTCTGAGGTATGGCTGGAGTTAGACCTGCATTTCCTCCCATCTCTCAAAGACAGAGCCATAGAGATGCGCTGGTAACGGATCCATTTCTTCTGATTTACATTCTCTTTTCTTTTTGCTACATTTTAGCTGGCACCTGGCCCCATCTCCACCCCCCTTTTTTGTGTTTGGCCAGGAGATTAGGGAGTTCAGCTGTTGGCTCAGCCTCTGCCAGCACCAGTTTGTCTTATAGTCTGACACCCATTCAACAGAGCTGTAGAGTCTTTCTTGTAGTATTTTAGGTATCAGGGTTTATTTGATTTGGGAACAGTGAAAATGTACATTAGGTGCATTTATTTCATAGCTGGTGTTGTGTTTTGATATATGAAATTTGTTAAGGTGCCTGTCAAACTAGAAATCTGCTTCCTGACAGTTCTGTCTTGCATAGGGCTTTGAGGAAATTCTGTCGAGGGAGGTACAAATCTTTGAAATTCCAGGATGGATCCATTGCTAGTAACACATAAATACGATCCACTTTGGAAATACTCCTGCTGAATCTGCCTATCCATAGGCAAATACTACACTGACAACTTTGTAGAGGCTGCAAAGAAAGGATCAGCTCTAGAAGATGGAATTTCTTACCTAATAACATGTATTTCTGATGCGTTACTGTGTAATTGATGTTGAGAGGAAACCATGCTTCATTCATCTCTCCAGTGACAGTATCCCTGTCCCAGAGAAGAGTTTTCACAAAAAGAATCCCATTCACTGTTTCTGTGAACTACACCTAGTACTGGTGGTTTCCAATCTTCTTTTTTGATTGTTGGCTGTTAAAGACATTTTTTTTCTTTTTTTTTCTTTTTTTTTTTTTTGTGTGTGTGTGATTGTGGAGACCCCATGTGAATTTATTCTTGCTAGTGATAGGCTTTCTTTCCTTGGTCATGTTTTGTACATCCCTTAGAAGTAGCTCCTTAGATCCAATTTTGAGAGAGTACCTCATGAAAGGCTACCAAGAAATAGTCAGAGATAATTACCAGTCTTGCTCTTGTTTTCTGTGTGCTTCTGTTTTATCCTCTCCCTTTCCTTGCATTTCTTGTCAGAATCATGGCAGTTTCGTGCTGTTCTCTTTTGTTTTCTCAGCCAGGGTGGACTTCTCATATACTTCCCTTTAGCTCTGTTCCACATTCCCTCTCTCCCTCCTTCCCTCCCTCCCCCCCCCCTCCTCTCCAACCCCCCCCCCCCCCCCCCCGACCCACCCGCCGCCCCACTGCCGCTGTGTGCTGGCAGGAGAGTGACACTCGCTGAACTCCCCGGGTGAAATCCTGCTCTCATTGAAGTTGGTGGCAACATTCCCATTGACTTCAGCGTGGCCAGGGTTTCACCCTTTAGGTTTGAAGTGTTCAGTGCTTCTGAGAGCCAACATTTCTGTAAGCTCTGCTTTGCTGCGGGCAGTCTGATTCATCAGAAATTAGAGCAGAAAGAATGGTGTCACAGGGCCATTGGCCTGGGAAGGAGTTTCTTGGCTGTCAGGTGCTGCATTAGCTTTGCTCCTGAGGGAGTTTTGTGACAAATTTATCCACGAGCCTGAGTTACTTTGGCTCTCAGATTGAGCAAATTTTGTGTCCCATTTTATATTTTTAGTAGTCTTTTCATTTGTCATTTCACTGCTTTAATTCAAATCACTTTGAAGTGCATAATCCCCTGGCCAGCAGTGCTTGTTTGTTTTGTCAGCCAGTTGACTCTGGGGCTTATTTTTGATTTCTGGATTGGAGCCTCAAAGGACTTGTAATTGGATTGTTTAAAACATTTCATTATATTTCATTACCTGCATTCACCCTTTCCTTCAAATGGTAATATTACTCCTCATTTTTAAATGCTGGCAGTTTTTGCAAGCATGTCTAGACAAGTGTTAAGAAAAATGTCATGATTTGATGCTATTTTTATGACAAAACCAGAGTGGAAACGGAAACGTGGGGTAGAGTGTGTGTGTGTTGGGAGGCAGGAGAGGTTTCAAGATGTGTGGTGTGGTAAGGCAAATCACACTCTGAAATGTTCTCGGATGTATAATTAACCATTAGGTTCAGTTTCCCTAAAAGATTTCTCCAAAATCATAGAAAATCTGTAGAGATTTCAGGTGTGTTACTAGGATATGACAGAAAGGGCTGTCCTGGGAGGCACTCTGTATAGATATGGTTCTTCTCTGCTGTATCCAGCAGTTGGCTCAAGCTAATAAAGTACAACAGAGTGGCCATGAGTTTGGGACTGTGAGGCTGTGTCTCTTTGCCCCCTTAGCAGCCCAGTAAGAGTATCCAGGAGTGCTGCCCCAAAACCCTGTCATTTCCCATGTAACTGTCAACGTGAGGCTGGTTGGATGTTGACTGTCCACCACAAACTGAGAAGTCTGCAGCAGAACTTTTCTTCTTCTTGGCCTTCCTAGTGCTTTTTCTCTGTCACCTGGTTGCTTTTAAAGCTTTTCAACGTGGCATCGAGGAGTTGCAAATGTGTGGCTGTGGAGGTGAAGAGTGCTGAGTGCAGTTGCTGCAGCAGCCTTGCCCTACAGGGAGAGCAGGGTGGGGAGAGCTGGAAGAGGTGTCAACAAGTGTAGGCTTGTAGTTCTGATGCCTGTGGTAGCACCCTTTGCCTTCTGCAGTGCTGACAGGCAGTGCCAGCCAGGCTGAAGCTGCCACTACAGCACCACAGCATTCCTGCTACAAGACCAAATCCCTTTTTATTCCATTCTGTGGCTTGTTGAAGAAGCCATCACTGCTTGTTTATGGCTGCTAACCCAAAAGCTGCCAAACATCCTGCTCCTTGTAGATGTGGATGCCTTTGCAAAGACCAAGTAAAATTACATCTGTGGTGCAGAGGTCTCATATCTGATGGAATAAGAAGCACCTGTGCTGAACAGGGAGCTGCCATCAGAATTCCACTTTGGATCTTATTTGATCTTTTGGGTTATTATTTTAAATATTGCATGAAGAGTCATCTCCTTTAGTTTCCTCTTGCAGCTGGTTGTGGGAGAGTCACACCTTGATTTCTACTACAGGGAATTTCTAGAATGTCTGGATTAGTCAGAGTTCCAATAATTAAAAAAAAAAACAACCCAACCCCAAAACCCCCACCTTGGTGCAAAAATAAGACTTTCTTGTGCTGCTGTTTTAAGACTCAAAGCTTCTGCAGCTTTTGCTGGAGATAAAAGTGGGTAGTCCCTTTTAGCATCATGTTTCCAGCACAGGAGGAGTGCCAGACCTCGTAGTGGAGTTAGCTAGAAGGCAGTCTAACAGCTTTTGCACCTTCAGCCACCCCTTTCCCTGCAATGAAGCTAAACTTCTGTCCTGCAGTGTGCCAGGTTAGGTCACTGCTGGTACAGTGACCTTGTTCCACACTGTGCTCCATGGTTACCCTGAAGCTGTGAATCGTAGAGTGTCAATATCAAATGTCAGTGTCTCTATTTTTCTCTCTTGGTCACTCTCTTTGCAGGTGTTCAGAACGGACCTGATCACTGCCATGAAGTTACATGACTCCTTCCAGCTGAACCCTGATGAATACTATGTGCTGGCAGACCCCTGGAGGCAGGAGTGGGAAAAGGGAGTTCAGGTGCCAGTTAGCCCAGGGACCATCCCAGAACCAGTAGCCAGGTATAGTTTGGAGGAATGTGAACAAATACACATATATTTATGCTGGCAGCTTATGTCTACATTGCCTTGGCTTTTTGAGCTTTGTTCCACAGTGTCTAGCTAGAAAGGTCTTGGCTCTCAGATGGAAGAGTAAACCTGCCTCAGCTTTTTGAATGGGTGGAGAGTTGAAGAGTCAGGCGTGTCCTGCCTGTGTGCTGCAATACAAATGTCAGAGAATCATTTTTGGCATCACATTAGGATGGAGTGTGATGACAGAACATTTAAAAATAGCCTCTGTTTTTAAGCCCAGACTTGACCTCACTCAGCATATCTGGGAGAGCCCTTGTCTGACACTTCTCGTGCTTAGTTCTAAGCTGCAAGTTCCTTTGAGGGAACAGGCAAACCAGATTTAAGGAGCAGAGAAAATACAGCATTTATGTTGGCTTCACATTATTTTTTTTTTGGTTGTTTTGCTTACTAACTTAAGAAATTGTTTGTGGTACAACATTTCAGCTGTTCTAAGAATCATCCAGATCTATCTAACGTAACAAAATACATTAATGTAAGATTTTCTAGCTGTTACCCAAGAAACCATTTTTTTTTCCTTACTTTGTTACATTTGGATACAGTTTGCTGTTTCAAATTAAACAGCACAGTTGTAAGGGCAGGAATATGCTGCAGCCTATCTATCTATTTATATATTTTAAGCTTAGTTGGGACTGGAATTGGAAAAAGTGAGAAGAACAAGGATTATTGCCATTTACTCATTGAGTAAATCCAGGCTGGCCCATAAGGTGCTTTTAAATGATCTATCAGTGCTGGTGGGGCCAGAAGAGCCTAATCTGTGAAACATTAACAAATTCAGGGTGATGCTGTACTGCTTCTGGTAGGTCTGCATCTGCCCATTTTAACTCTGGAGTAGGGGAGACTACAGGAATGTTGGTTACTGCTTTCTGTGCTCTGGGCAGCAACCTGCAGAACACTGCACAGCTCTGCTGTCTGTACAGTGGAGAACTTAGCCACACATCAGATAAAGCCTTTCCTTCCTGCTCCTTCTGAAGGACTGGACATGGAGCTCCAAGAAGGACTTGGCATTTCCCCCTCTGCTGTGCAGTTTAGAACGTGGGAATGTACTGTCCCTGTGGTGCTCACAGTTGCTCCATACTGACCTCACCCACTCCCTACATAAATACACACATTGCATGTGTTCTCACCTTGTCTTCTCCTCACTCTTTCAAGCATCTCCCAAGGCTGCAGGAAGTCTGGGAGACCTGTGGGCTTTAGCAGAGGGAGACTTTCCAGGGGAGCCACACCCCATACCTTTCAGGGAGGTGGTTTGGTGGCTACCTCAGATCCAGGTATTCACTTGGGAGAGAGCTTTTCTGTGCCAATAGCCAACAGGGTTGTTGCTCAAAATGTAAAGGAGTTAGGGAGGGCACCCACAGTCAGAGGTGTTGGCACAGGAGGCACCACTTTATTTTCTTTTTAATTGATGAGCTGTCTGGTGTGGTCCTACTAGTGAGCACTTGCTGGTCAGATTGGCCCTCTGATGCCCAATTATTACTTGGTTTGCCCCCTCACAAAACACTTGGAGACCCCTGCCATGGGGGGTGCTGCTGGAGTGTTAAGCTGTTCTGTGCCTGACTTTGAGAGGGGATGGGGATAGTCTGTAAGCTGAGTCAGCAACAGCCAAATAGTATCTGGTGTAGAACAGGAGGAAAATAGGGTGCAGATGGCTGATACTAGTGAGGTATGGAATAGAGAACAAAAGGGTTTGTCCTTGTAGTGACTGGTCAGTGCAGCTGGAGTAGGTGCAGAGGGGTGGGGTGAGCCAGTCTGTGTGGTGATGCAGTGTAAGAAGTCAGATGGGTAATTCAGTTTAATATGGCTTTTTGTTACGTAGTAAATGTTTTTTTCTGACATCTTTCTGCCACAAAAATAGAGAGATGAAGATGTTTTGTTTTGAAGCCAAACTGTCTGTGCTCATGTCTTCTGTGCCACTACAGTGGTCTTTAGACAGCATGGGGCAGAGTGCTGCCCAGAAGTGATGATTTCTGCATGGAGAGGTGCTCAGGAATGAATTTGTGGTCCAGAACATTCAGAGAGCAGTGCCCAGTTTAAAGTTAAACTGTGAGATGTAGCAGTCTGTACTATTTTAATACTGTGCAGCATGACCAAGGACAGCTTAGGCAGTGCAGTTAGCTCAGTAAGATAATTTTTTTCCACAGTCGTCCTCTTCTGCAGCTCAGAAGCCCCGGATTTGGCGTTTGGCATTTGCCCACCATTTCTCAGGTTGTTGTCTGAAATAACCCAGCTGAGGGGGGATTTAGGGCTGTGCAGGAGGCAGAACAGGGCAGAGGATTTTGGTGAGATCTATGTGTGCAGGTACAGTAGTGACAAATCGGGTCTGCTGATAGGAGGAGGAGGTAACATGTTGGACTTCAGATGTGGGGGCAAAATAGGATGGGGGATGTCCTGCTTGTCATGGAGCTGAGGCTGTTCCCAGAAGAAAGTTGTCTACACAGAGTGGTGCTTTCTCCTCCCTTGAGTCACTAGAGCACAGAGCAATCATTAAGACTGGTGCTGCAGGAGGCAGTCATTTGGCAGCATTGGATGTTGCTCCTGGAGTGTTATGGCATGACTTCATGAAGTGGGTTTGCTCCAAACTGCATTTCAGTGTGTGCAGTTAACTCAGAGAAGATGCATTGTCCTCTGCTGAGAGAACCACGCTGCAGGTGGACTGACAGAGTTATTTTGCTGTCTGGGGGCAAGGCACCATCTTGCTGGTATTATGACCACTGTCCTCTGTGGATTGGGTGGACTTGCCCCTGCCTCTGGCCTCCTCAAACCTGGGGCATTGCAGGAATGTGACCCAGGAGTTATGTGCTCAAAGTACTTCACTGTTTCCTGAACCACTGCCTGTGGTCGAGCAAAGTTTCAGTTGGCTTGCAGCTAGAATATGCTTTCACAGTTGGTTGTTGGCCAACTGGAGCCTTCAAAACCTGAAAGAAGGTAGTTTCAGTTGTGCTTAGCCCAGCATGACATTAGTGATTGTGAAAGAGGAAGTGCAGACCAGGATGCCAGAGCTTGGATCTGCTTGGGTAAGTGAAGGTGAAGGTGGTGCCAACTCCTGACTCTCTGTGGAAAGGTCCTCTGAACTTCACAAAGATGGCAGTTCTGTAGCTACACACACAGAAAAAAAAAAAGGAAGAAAAATACTATAAGAAAGGAAACTTTAAATGTAGTAGGAACTACTACTTTTTCCCTTGAATTTTCTTGACCTTGTTATTGTAAACAGATGGATTTTAAAAGAGTCTTAAAGCAGAGTTTAACATCTGTGTATATGGCAGCTATCACTACATAAATAGTGTCTAGTTTTGAACATGTGAATTTCAGGTAAGAGTAAGCACAGCTCTATCCTCTAATCTTTTCATTTTATTTAGAATTCTGGAAATTAATTGAATTTCTAGACAACTCAAATTAATTTCTTACAATCTTGTCAGTCTGCTATGAAAGCGCCTGTACTGTTTTCCCCTCTCAGTGCTGCGGGATGATTGCTGTAGCTGGGTAGATGGTCGCTGATGATTGTCAGCACTTTCAGTGAGGGGTGTTTTGAACTCTAGAAGCAGGTCTCTCAGCCCAGCACACCTGACATCTCCTGTGTGTGTGTTGTAGGGTGGTGTCGGAGACGAAGGCCGTGACGTTTTCCCGCCCCAGGCAGTACATCATGTCCTCAGGCTCGGAGCCCCCAGCGCTGGGATACGTGGACATCCGAACCTTAGCGGACAGCGCCTGTCGCTACGACCTGGGTGACGTGGACGTGGCCTGGCTGCAGCTCGCCAATGAAGAGTTCAGAGAAATGGGTGAGCAGCCAGTGCTCCTGCTTCTGGTGCTCTGCTTACTTCTCTTTCTTCCCTGGCTTCTTCTACCTTGAATAATTTTAGAGAAGGCAGCAGTGATAAGAGATAGTCATATGAGGTGGGGTATCCACAAGAAACCAGACTTGATGGGATTAAGCACTAAGATATATGCCTGCATAACTGCTGAGTTATATCTGCTTAGACCAGGTCCAGATCTGGCCACTTGGCTTTATTTTCCTCTGCTACTTTCTACTTTTCAAGGGAATTCTTAAAAAGTTCCCATTTTGCCATCAAAAGAGCTTCAGCTGGAACATTCAGGTAATTTTTCCAGTTGGTCCTTCTGTTTTTTGGATTATTTTTCTCTGTGTCACGTTTGCATATCATCCTTTTAGCTAGTGGTGTTCAGTACTAAGAAGGTAGACAAGGCAGTTGTGGGAGATTTGGAGACCCTACTCCGGCAAATTGCACAGGGAATGAGACAATAAGGAATTCCCACAGTGATTTACTGGAGGAACGTCCCAAACCTTGCTGTGACTATGTGCTCCAGTTCTGAATCAGGAAGAGGAGCTGCCACAAGGGGAGCAAACTGTTCCCTTTCCTACAGAATGGTTTGTATACTGGAAAGGGCAAGGGAGCGAGGTGGGAACAGCAACATTTCTTCAGTAAGTTGTGTGATTCAGGAGGGGTTTTGATGGAATTGAAGATGATTTAAGTCAGCACAGGAGTTTTACTGCATTGTTTAGCTAAGGGAAAAAGTGCTCTGCCAGATGGAAGTGGTTTGGACATGGTGTACACTGTTGATTTTTGTTTTAGCACTGTGGCAGTTCCCTGCTTTGGGTTACAGTTTAGTCATAGGGATTTTATCTGGCTGGAGTCTGTATGTGGCATGGCTCAAGACATGGTGAAGCACAAACTGACCATTTATGCCTCTTGAATAACAAGTTTCTTGTTTTAAAACCCAAATATGGAAGAAAGAGATGACCCAACCTTAACCTGGTCTCTTACCCAAGTCTTTTTTTGCAGCTCTCAAGTCAGGCCTGCTTGGGTTTAGTGTTGGACTTAGAGGATTTTCAAACAGTTAATGATTGAAGAGTTCATGTTACCTTTCCAGTTACTTTTAGGTGTAGTTTCTCATAGTATATTTGCTTTAAAACTTGATCCACTGAGTTCTGCTGTATGCAGAGGGATGGAAATGATCCTGTCAGTACCAGGCAGTACATGGTGAGTCTTGAAACATGTACTTAGGTGTTCTATCAGCAATGGTCTGAAACCTGCCATAATCTGACTTGCTGGTGCAATATTTCTGGGCTGCAGGGCAAACCTGCACTCCTTCTGTCAGCAGGTTTTTGGATGTACCTTCTTGCTACCTTTCAGCTGTTTAGTCTGGGTATTATGGGGTGCATTGATCTCTGCTGCAAGAATTTACCTGTCAGTAGGGAAATCTGGAACTACTTCTGTGTAGGGTTTGTCTTCTGATCTGGGGGAGCTAGAGAGTTTTTTTCTTCTTCATTTTGTGGAATTTGACTCAGTTTTTCACAGGGAGAGCCAAAAGGAGGATTTTCTGGTTAAAACACACATCATGAAGTTGTATGTCATGATAAATGCTGGGGATTGGGATGTAGCCCAAAAGCAGGATATTCTGGGCCTGTGCTTCCTTGTAGTGATCTTAGTATATGGAAATTCATATGCTAAACTGACATTGCAAGAGGAAAACGATTGCTTGCTGTAGCTTTCTTTGTGTAACAGGTGTTTGTGTAGTGTGATTTTTGAGGTAGAGGCAGGTGTAGTGCCAACGTGGAAGTATTCCAGACAGCTTGTTGTCCCAGCAAGTGAGATGGAAGCTACTGGGGGAAGCACTGTGCTTATTCTTGATATATTTCTTGCTTGATGTATTATTGCTTATTCTATGATAGATGTTTTCTTAGGTCTACAATAGTAATTTGATTAACAAATTTGAATTACAGAATACTGTAATGTAACCAGCCTGTAGCTGTGGTGTCATGAATAGTTTCTGCTGGAAAAAAAACCCAACAAGCCAAATCCCAGATTAGATGTTGCATTTTTTACAACTGTTTCTTTCACTTTTAGAACCAAACTAATAGTGTGTTGGTGTGCAGGGTGTGATGGAGACCTCAGCTGGGGCCCTACTCTGTTGTGTTGGAACTTGTAAAAAGCTAACAACTGCTGTTCGAAATGGCAAGTTTGCTACAAGTATCACAGCAGATTTTGTCTTTGATATCCCCCCCCTCTGCCTCCAGATACTTTCGTTCAAAACGCTCTCAAATCTTTCATCAGAGTCAACATCTGGGTTGCAGAATTGAAGCAGAAGCAGTAGACAGGGCTTTGCCAGGAGGAGAAGTGAGAACAAGACCAGGAAGCTAATTGAGTTTATGACAAGTTTTTCTCAGGATTTGGAAAGATTGTTTGGGATACTCTGCTGTTGTTGGTTTAATACTTAATAAGATGACTCTTTTCTAGTTTCCTTAGTTTATTCTGGAATAGGAGTCACTGTGCAGGAATGATGTGCACACGTCGGGGTTGGCTTTATCTGGTGGGCTGTTGCACAGGCAGCTGGGGGTGTGTGTGGTGGGGGGGATCACTCTGCCTTTCAAACAAGTAAGTGGTGCTTTTTCCCAGGGATGCCGGAGCTGGACGAGTGTACGATGGAGAGGGTCCTGGAGGAGTTCGAGCAGCGCTGCTATGATAACATGAACCACGCTATCGAGACAGAGGAAGGACTTGGCATCGAATATGATGAAGATGTTGTCTGTGATGTCTGTCAGTCTCCAGATGGGGAAGATGGCAACGAAATGGTGTTTTGTGACAAATGCAATATTTGTGTGCACCAGGTATGGCAACCAGGGCACGGTGTGCAGGGGGGGGAGGTGTAGGGGTGATGACAGAAACTTTTCCAAACCATTAAAGAGAACAGGTTGGAATTTTTCCAGTGACAGACATTGATCTGTTAAATTTGTTGCAGAGTTCACCATTGAACGGTGGCATGAGTTCAGAAATTATGTAATTGAGGACAGTTGTTACATGTAATTCTAGAAATGCCACGCTCAGAGGGTTAAAGGTGGTATTGTGTCTGTCTGCAGGAAGTTACCAGGTGAGGAATTGCCTCCCCAAGACATCCATGTGTATTGCTGTACATTCTCACCTGGTCACTTCTCTTGCTGTATTCTTTTCTTCTCTTTCTGCACACTTCTGGGGCTAATACACCTTCAGTATCTGCCACTTAGGCTCAGCAGGGAGGGGAAAGAAGAACTTTAAGGCACTCAGTAGATACACAGGTAGGATTTATTACAGTAATTTAAATTTAATAGAGAAGAACCTACTGACCTGAGCTGAGCTAATGCAGCACTATTATGGGTCACCTTTTTGTGTCAGTTAAGTAGTCTTAGCATGACAGAAGAGATAACATTTTAGTGTATCTTTTCCCATGGATGATGCTGACTGTGGCAGATGCCTTCCTATCAGCCTTTTCTTCCTTCCCTGCTCTAAGAAGTTGGCTTTGTCATTCAGTGTTTGGAAAACTGTATTGTCCATTGAGTGAGAATGGCATTTTCTTCCACGTGTTAACTTAAATCCATTTGTACTATTGATAATATAATATACCTATGGCAGCTGTAAGGCCATCTTGCAAGAATCTCAGAGTAAAGTGGCTGTTTTTAGACCTGTAGTTGTTCTGTGAGCCTTAGTTTCTGATCACACCCAATCTGAAACTTAAGGTTAAAACTGACAGTAATTTGGACAGAGATTTCCATAAAAATGCAGTCTTCTAAATAAGAAGTAAATCCCAGTTGAAGTGAGTGGTGTTTTTGTGCCTCAGAACTAGACACAAGTTCTGCTTCTTGCACTGAAAGATCTTGTGGGGGATGAAGGGGTAAGTGCTTGGCCAAGTTCATGAAAGCACCCGGAGATCCTTCGTCAGCTGATGTTTCCATAGAGTTCAAAATTCCATAAAGAACATATGGAGAGTTGTGAGGGGGTACATGTCCATAGCTCAAAAGTAACAGCAGTGTGTGTCCCTTTGTTTTCTTTCCCTTTTCCACCTGTGGGATCCAGGCGTGTTACGGGATCCTGAAAGTGCCAGAAGGCAGCTGGCTGTGCAGGACCTGCGCGCTCGGCGTTCAGCCCAAGTGTCTGCTGTGTCCCAAGAAGGGTGGTGCCATGAAGCCAACACGAAGTGGCACAAAGTGGGTCCACGTCAGCTGTGCTCTGTGGATTCCAGAGGTAGGTGCCAATCCCCTGGTACATCAGGGCTACAGTGGATCTGGGAGAAATCTGTCAAAATTGTTGTTCAGGCCAGTGCGTGTAGCAGCACTGAGCATATATATGGTACTTCTTAGGAAGGCTGTATAAAAGATTTCCAATTAGATGTAAAGTCTGGCAGGATGATGCATCTCGTGCAAAGCAAGTAATTACATAACCTTTGTCAACCAAAATTAGTCCTCGGAACATCAGGCCTTTGCTGCTGGCAAAGCTCCTTTAACAAGCATAGAAAGTACTGTTTTATTTTGTAAACAGTAATGAAAGGTGAATCAGGAAGGTTTGTATGTGTGACAGTGAGAACTCCTCTGAGTTCTCATAGTCAAAATATCCTGTGTGATAATTTTAATTTGGAGGGATTCACCTTGGAACTGTTCTGTTCATGCAGCTAAGAGAAGATTTTCTTCTAAAAAGGATTTGATTTTTTTTTAGTTCCTTATAAATGGAGGGACTTGGAATAGCTAATTTTGCATATGCACCCAAGGAATTGGATGTCTTCAATAAAATGGTTTCCCTTTTCAGTAAACAGTGTAATAGTTGCTGTTTTTTAACCTTTTTTCTCTTAGGTGAGCATTGGAAGCCCAGAAAAAATGGAGCCCATTACAAAGGTTTCTCACATTCCCAGCAGTAGATGGGCACTGGTGTGCAGCCTTTGTAATGAAAAAGTTGGAGCTTCTATACAGGTAATTGAATCACACAAATATCTCTGTGGGGTGTTTTGTCATTTCTTAGTAGATGTTTATTTGCAGTAAACTTGCCTTGGTTTCCTGTTTGATACTAAGCACTTAATTACACACAAAGTGCTTCTGAGTGTTAGAGTGCTCTTACTTTCTAGTCAGATTTTACTAATAATAGCCAAGTCATCCCATAAAACTTCTTAGTTTGTAGATCAGCTCATAAGTTTGTTAGTACACTGCAGTAAAACTTCAGTGATGAGTAGAGGAAACCCCCTATATTTTTGTGATGAACCACATAAATAAATGAAGCTTGACTGCTGAAAGCTGCTGTGCTGAAACCTGTCTGCTCCTCCCTGTCAGCAGCTTCTAAACTAAGTTGGATACCTTAGTGGGAGTTCAGTATCTCCTTTAATAATAGGAATTTTTAAGGAGCTGAGCATGCCCAGCTCTGTGAAGTCAGTTCACTTGAATAGTGAAGCTAGTTTGTTGCTTTGTGTTTCTCATATTAGTTATCACTTAACATTGAACTGTTTGGAGTGTAACTATTTTTTCTGCAACTGTTTTATTGTTGGTCCAGCTTCTAAGTTACTGAGGAGAATGATACCTGATCATTTTAGTGTTAGGCTTTTTGAGCAGTAGGAAAGCAACAGATTGTTTCACAATTCTGCCCTGAGATTCAAGCAAGCCAGAAGCTGAGGAAATGAGCCCTGTTTCTTCCATTGGTTTTGGGGTAGATGCTGGAGCTCTTGGTGTTTCTAAGAGGGGGAAAAAAAACCTCACAGGTCTGACTTTTCCAGTTCACACATCTGTAGAAGCAGTGCCATGTTATCATTCTGACTTGTGGTATTCACTTGAGATCAGGGATGATGACTTCCCAAAACAGCAAGATGGGCAAGAATAAAAACAAATGTCTAATCTTCATGTTTTCATAAGGAATTATTTCTGATTGCAATAAATAATTAACCCGTGAAGACATTTTTCATACCATCACCTCACGTTCTTGGCCACTTGCAGTTTGTCTCTTGGCATCCTTCTGAGATTCTCTCTGTGGTTTCAGTTGGATTTGAATTCTGCCTTTCTCGTAGTAGCCTGTGAATTCTTGCTGGCAAATGGCTGAATTGATCTGCAGCAGCACATTTCAGACTGGGCAGTGTGGTTTCATGTGCATGTTTATATTGGATTGTTAGCTGTAAAGCACTTCCAGATCCTTTACAGTGGAAAATCAGAAATGTTAAGTAATCATTTTAAGAACAATTTTAAAATCTAAAGATTTGAGAAAACATATTATCTATCCTCAGATTTTTGGAAGAGCAGTTACTTAGTTTCCCAAGACACAGACAAAACTTTGATGGACCTTACTCAAGAACAAATGATGAGAGAAGGGACGGGTGACCTGCTTAGTGATTGTGTATAAAAAGACAGGAAAATGTAGCTTAGTATTGTGGTAATGCTCTTCACCTTCAAAGTGCTTCACATACTTCAGCAAAATGGTCCTTAGAAGGCTCCCTGAGACAGATATGGAGATATTAATACTGTCTTATAAGGAGTGTGAAAAAATAGAGCTCTGTTTTGTGGCTAGCCTAACGTTACAGGATCCATGATGATAAGCCTAGCAATAAGGCATAGAAATTTCTGAAGCCTTACACTCTTAAATTAGTTAAAATTAGTTTTTATCCATTTCCTTTTTTCCTCTGCTCTGAGTCTTTTCATGAGGTTGCCAGCAAATGCTGTAAACCAGCAGTACAGCAGTAGTTCCAGTGAAGCCCATCAGTCCATTTCCAGTTAAGGCATGTATCAAATAGGAAATGTTAAGTAGAGAGAATAAATCTGTCCACAGTGTATAAATTTGCAATCATAATACCTCCTTGCAGAGCTGTCCCCTTCCTCTTGGCTGCTGTTATGAAGTTGAAACTCCTTAGTCTGTTTTCCAGCCCTGCTTGAGGGGTAATTTACAGTGATTTAGGTTTAACACCTATTTCTGTGTGTGGGTGTGCAGAGCAGAGCAGAGTGGGGTGTCCTCCCACAGTAGTTGTGATGCCACCTCTCCCCTTCCGGAGGTGACATGCAGGCACCTTGGCTGCCACTTCAGACAGTTCCACACTTGAAATTAGGAGGAGACACAAAAAATTAGTGTGGCCTGACATATTGTAAGAGTTGTGTAAATCTTGATGTCATTACAGCTAGCAGGGAGAAATAATTAGTCTTGGAAATGCTGTACAGCAGAGAACATGCTACAGAGATAGATAGGAACTGAGTGAGGTCCTCTAGAGATGTTAGGAGATGTGCCCAGCAATGGGAAAGGCTGGCAGCTGGAAGGGCAGAGAGAAGCTGTAGTAAGCTGGGAAGAATGGGTCAGCACCTTCTCCCAGGTTCAGCAGCTTTCCCCCTTCTTCTCCCAGTAAAACATAAGCCATGTGAACAGCTGATTAATCTAAATGATAGCTAGCAGCTTGGAAGCTCCTCTAAAGCACATTTCAGTACTTTTTTTTCCTGACACTTACTTCAGCTGCTTTTGTCCTGTTTTGTTAGTAAGAGAGGAAAGGGCAAAGATGCTTTGGTATTTTTTAATTCCTTTTATAGATTGATTTTATTAAAGAATGTTCATTTGGAAACTTCTGCAGTTTAAACTCTGTTGTACCTTTATAAGCCATCTGGCTGCTGAGTCAACCTGAGCAGGAAAACCCAGAGGAGAATGGTATTTGGTTTCTTTACAAACTGCTGTATAAACATCCTAGTGCAATGCATTTCTCTGTAAGTTAAGTGTAGTTTTGTTAACTCCTAGTTAAGAGCACTGTTGTTCATTTCCACTTTAAATTCTCTTCTCTAAGAGGTGTGAATTGATACGAATGCCTACCTATGCCTGTGTGTATATATGTACACACATGTATTTAAACCTTTCAGTTTGTGGCTGGCACTAGCCATGACAGAGCTTTGCAAGAGAAGGTTACATATAATTGAAATGAAGTGCTAAATTAACCCCTCAGTCCATGGTGGCCGGGTTCACTGGGAGGGAAGGAAAAATGGCAAAAAATTGAATTTCCTGTTCTGTTCCTCTCCCAAGTGAAGGGAAGGCTGTAGTCAGGGAAGGAGAGACTGACAGTGATTTAATATTTAACACTATAAAATTGGGGTAACAGGAAAAGAAAGAAGAAAATCCCCTTGGTGGAGGCCTTTTGGGTATGATGGTTCCAGGTGCTGGGAAAGACTTTTAATTAAAAGATCCAGACTGGCCTGGAGCCAGAGAGGAGTTTTTCCCCTCGTTCTCATGCTGGTGCAGTCCAAGGGGGAACATTTTCCTGTGTGTAGCAGTGCCTGGTGTGAGCAGGCAAGAGGTCAGAATGCTCCTTGTGTGGTTTGGCAGGTTACTGAACAGCCTGACTGGGCTAGCGAAGGGTTAATTACCCTGTCCCACTGGGCCACTTGATCCTCCCCAGGCCTGAGGGCACTAAATCAGAAATGTAATTAAAAGAGAGCAAGAAGGTACTGTGCTGCTCAGAAGTAGGGGATGCTGACAGGGTTGTTCCAGCAGCCAAGGCTGCTCGGGAAGAGCAGTTTTCAGCAGCGAGGCTTCTTCAGTTGGTATTTGACTAACGGGTGTTGGCTTTGTGCAGTGCTCGGTGAAGAACTGCAGAACCGCCTTCCACGTCACCTGCGCGTTCGACCGCGGCCTGGACATGAGAACCATCCTGGCAGAGAACGACGAGGTGAAATTCAAGTCCTACTGTCCCAAGCACAGCTCCAACAAGAAAGCGGATGACGAGACTTTCAATGAAAGCCTTGGGCAGGAGAACGGGAACGGGACTCGGGACGGCTCTCTTCCTGCCCACATCGACCCTTTCCACAGCATGGATCAAAACCAGGAGGAGGCCCACAGGGTCAGCCTCCGCAAGCAGAAGCTTCAGCAGCTGGAGGATGAGTTCTACACGTTTGTTGAGTCTTTGGAAGTGGCTAAAGCGCTGCGGCTGCCCGAGGAGCTGGTGGAATTCATTTACCAGTACTGGAAGCTGAAAAGAAAAGCCAACTTCAATAAGCCTTTGATTACCCCAAAGAAGGATGAAGAGGACAATCTGGCCAAACGGGAGCAGGACGTTCTGTTCAGGAGACTGCAGCTCTTCACACACCTCCGTCAGGATCTGGAACGGGTAAGCCGCTGCCCCGCGGCCTGCGCTCGGGCCAGGCCTCCCACACTGCACCCTCAGCCGTCACCCTGCGGTGGGCACCGTGTGCTGCACCCTCCCTCAGAGGGTATTGCCAGAAAAAAACATTAACTCTGCATTTCTACAGAGTGCACCCATTACCCTTTTCTAGTTGAGGGCTAGTTAACGGGGCCAGCAGGCCTTAGCTCGTGGTATCCTGACTCCTTCTAACTGGATGGTCATATTTCCACTTACACTTTTTCACTGATTATCAGTGATGGCTGTGGACTGTACTGCAACTCCCAGCTGGAGCTGCTTTAGCCTTTAAGGGCTTTCTCCTCCTTTCATCTGGTGCATATGAAGGAAAAGATGATGAGACTTACCTTGATTTGAAGGAGATCTGGTTTGCATTGACACAACACAGTGGGATGACATTTCACCAGACTGTGTGCAGTAGGTTTGGGAGGCACGTGATATTCCATTCAGTTAGGTTTTGAACTGTTCATAAAGATCACTTTGGTGTTTTAAGTACATCTGATCTTGTAACAAACAATTTTTTATTTTTTTTTTTCCGTTTTTGTTTTTTTCTTTTGGTGAGGGGTTAACTAGGAGAGCCAGAAAGAGTACTGGAATTATTGTAGTTTTTCCCATGCATACAGCATATAGCTCATGTAGGACACATACAGAACCCAGCTCAGGTCTTACCTCAGCCTCAGTCATCTGTGGATGCACTGGAGCCTCTCTCCCAGAATACTGTCTGGTCTTTATCTCAGGGTAGCAGGTGCTCATGGAGCTACTGCAGCCTTTGTAAAGGATCCCAATGGCTAATTGCTGCTCAAATTAATCCTTTCAGTTTTTATTTTGAAGATTTTTTCTAGTTTCATCTTCCAGCCCGTGACCCTTCTCTGCCTCAGAGCAATAGCTGTTACCCAGTATCTTTTGCTTCTGCTCTCTGTGCACAAGAGTTCTTTTAATCTTCTCTTTGATCAGCTAAATAAGTTGAGTTTGTCACTATGTTCCCTGGATTTTAAATGATGCTGTAGGTATCCTTTCAAATTTTAAGTGTTATGTCAAAACAGGATACGTCATCCTAGTAATATTTTAAATATTTTACTACTCTGTTGTTCCCACTGATTGCAGATCCAAGACAACTTGGATGAAAAAGAAATTAAAAATGGGGCCTGCAATTTTTTTCTCCTCTTCAAGATAAAGTCAAGTACACTTGATTAGGAATGACATCAGGGGCAGTGTTATCCATCTAGAAACAGATTTTGGGATCGTGTCATCCCTTTCACCTAATGAAACAGGTACTTGTATGGACATGCCACATCTGTTGTGCAGCTGCATCAGGCAAGGCAAAGAACAAAAGGCCATGGACAGTATCAGAAAGGACACCAGGCTGGATGAATGCCTTCCAGTTCAATCCAGTGTTACTTAAAAAATACTGGCTGTCCTGGGACTGGAAGCTTTAAATAGAACAGGATGTTAGTGGCAGCAGTCACACATGTTCAATTACTCCTCAGTGGTTGTGAGATGGTCCTACAAGGTTGTGATCAACAGTGCACCCCCACACTGTGTGCAGCTACATGGAACTGAGCCGGGAGCCTTGGGAACACCCGTGGATCCTGCTCAGTGATTTCCTCACCTGGGAAAAAAACAACTTCCAAGCTCTATGACAGTGGTGGTTGTAAAATGTACACAGCTGTCTAAATGAGACATTCACATGTTAAGGGCAGAAATGTAGTTTTCTTGGAAAATAATCTGAAATTGTAGAAATAAAGAATCTGTTTGTTAGTGTTTGCATTAATTTAATATTCTTTTCTAAGAAATGTGTTGAAGAAGGTTGAATTTAAATACATTACTAGCTTGTTTAAAGGGTGTATAGTACTTACAATTAATTACTTGAAAGCACAGACCGACAGCATTATGAAAACACAATTCCTGTAAAACTCAACTTGATGTCTTCTAGGTGCGTAATCTCACTTACATGGTGACCCGAAGGGAAAAAATCAAGAGATCTGTTTGCAAAGTTCAAGAACAGATATTTAATATCTACATCAAGCAGTTGGAACAAGAAAGAGTTTCAGGTAAGTCTCAGTGACCTTCTTCACGTAAGACCACAGGCAGAAACACGGAAAGATGTGGTTACAGGCTAATGGCTCATTCTGAAGGAAAAACGGGACCTCATTTATCCTCATTAAAACCCTGTGTAGTCCTCCATGCATCAGCAGATTGGGAAAAAAAATGAGAGGCTCTAATGGTGGGCACATTGCTATAGAAACTGATAAGTCTGTGTTCCTATCCATGGGGCACCGAATGACTTGCTGCTTCAGATCCTTTCTGGTGTGATTCTTTAATGACTCCTTATGACAGGGAGACCATGACTTACATTCAAGTGCCATATGGTACCTAGTAAGTCTGTGGTTTATTAGTGCCGCTGCATTAGTGTGCACTGGGTGCTGCTTTGCTTCAGAGATGGCAGCTTAAAGGACTGAATTTCTGTAAAGGTAGCACTCTGGGTTGAAAAAAACACTTTTTTTTTTTGCCTCATCTCATTGACAGTGGTCTTTTCTCAGAAAGATTAATAACTTCCAAGTTACTGCATTAACTAGATGATCCTTAAAAGTATTCAGTAAATAATAAACTGTATTTTAGAATCAATCAGATCCACTTGCTGGTTGCTGTTTCCTCCCCTCTTTGTGGAGTGTCTCTGTTATAGTGAATATAGCAGTGCTGGGATTTGTATTTGCTACAGGTGTAACTAGGTGCAATGGGGCTACCAAAGAGTAAACCACATACAGCAAGATGTGAAATCAGCCACATAATCATGATGTAAAGGTGCTGGGTATACAACCAAAGTACCCATTTATGCTGAAGAACATGGCAGGCGTGAGGAACAGAGTTAAAATAGGTACATTCATAAGTGGTATATACCCAGATGTAGAATTGCTTGACTTTAATTTAATTTGTTTACATTTAGGTATGCCTTCCTCATTCTCCTCAATGGAAAACACAGTGTTGTTCAACAGCCCATCCTTGGGCCCCAATGCCCCTAAGATAGAGGATTTGAAATGGCATTCTGCGTTCTTCAGGAAACAAATGGGCACATCCCTAACCCACTCTTTGAAGAAACCACACAAGAGAGAAAGAGTAAGAAACGGTGCTGGGGATGACAGCAAATCCATGCCAAGGCATCCTGGCCAAGCAGAGGGCACTGCCACACCAGGTAGCTTTTTAAGTTTGGACAAGACCTTTGCAGAAACACAAATCGTATCAGCACAGCAGAAGAATGGCATAGTTGTGCCAGACCACAGAAAAAGAAGAGACAATCGTCCACAGTGTGAGGTGGTCAAGGCAGAACTAAAGGAAAAGACTTCTAAACACCACCACAAACCACTGAGACCCACAGAACTCTCTCAGAGGCAATCAGAACACAAAAGGGCTGTGAACCACTCCGGTGGTAGGGCAGCGCCTGGCACGCGGAGGGATATAGTGCCTAAATGCAATGGGGGGCTTGTCAAAGTACATTCTAATCAGACTGTAGTTAAAGTGCCTACGACACCCACAAGCCCAGTGAAAAACTGGGGCGGATTCCGAATTCCAAAGAAGGGGGAGAGGCAACAGCAGGGTGAGAGCCCGGAGGAGACCGGCCGCCAGAACTCAAGCTACCCCTGCCTGGGCGTGGGCAGGGTTTCGCCGAAGGACAGGGCCAAGAGGAAGCTAAAGCCTGACAGTGAGAACGATGGGTACGTCCCTGATGCTGAAATGAGTGACTCGGAGACTGAAGTGGCTGAAAAGAAGCGCAGGCAGCAGAGGCTCAGTCCAAACAGCACCATCAGCAGAAGGACAGACATCATTAGAAGCATCCTGGCATCCTGACCGCCGTGGTCAGAGTCACTGTCTACAAGCCAACTCCACATTATTTATTGGTGTGAGAGAGAAGAGTTCACAGAATCACAGAATCATTATGGTTGGAAAGGACCTCCAGGGTCATCAAGTCCAACCTTTGTCCTAGCATTTCTCTAACCACTAGTTAGAGTTCTTAGACATGGCTACAGACTGACAAATTGATAACCCGTTATTCCTGAGCTCTATAAACATGTTTACATGCACTTAAAGCTGGTTTTGTTTTGTTTTGTTTTGTTTTGTTTTGCCTCCCCCCTTTCTCCTCCCAGTTCAGTGAGAAGTTTGAATCTCCTTTATTTGCAACTTTACTGAGTAGGCAGAGAAATGACATTGCTACTAAAAAGAGGATTTGTGATAAACACTAAAAGTAACTCAGAAAAACCTTTTAGAAGGTTCATCCCTTTTAGCTAAAAAGCACTGGTAAAAATATACTCCCTTCCCCTGCCTTCTGGAAAAGCACAAGCTCATACTTTAACTGGTGTGTGTTGAATCGAAGGTGGTTGTTTAACCATACTGCACTGCTCCATCCCACTGCAAATAGTCACTGTCCTTGGATGGTGGCAGGTCTTTCTTCTCTCTTTGCAGAATGTTTTCTGTTGCATTCAGTTTGAGCATAGATGGCAGCTCAGACCCCTCCATAAGCTCCAGAGTTTACATGTAAATACCTACGAGATGACCAGATTTAACCACGACATTTTACTGGAGAAGGAGGAAGGGACAGGTCAGGGCTGCAGCTGCCTTACAGTGCAACAGCTTGAGAAGATCAGACTGAGCACAGAGGAGACTCTCACATGTCTTGGTTCGGAGAAGGGAGTCAGGCTTGTGGGTTATGGCACCCCATGGAATAAACCGTCACCGCTTAGTCAGTCGCCTGCTACCAGGAGTATGATGACAATTCCAGAAAAGAATTGCTAAGGCACTAGTCAGTAGGATTTCCCAAAGCCCACCACATATGCACTAAGGGTATGTATTGGGAAAGCCAGGCTTACGACACTAAAGGGTTGCTTTAAAATGGACATGAATATATATTTTTAAATAGAATAAAATGGAAAGGCAATAAATTGTGATTAGTTCTTTACAGTCAAATGAATTAAAAAAAAAGAGATCTCATTCTATTCTGGACTAGATTTGATGGAAGAGGGAATTAATATTCTGACTGTGTACTTTTTTTTTTTAATAATTGCAAATGGCAATAACTAGTAAGCTATGAGCAATAATAGTGACAGATCAGTAGGATACTGTTTTGTATCACGTAGAGCGCACAGATGGAGCGTTAGGAGCCTGTATGTTTTGGAATTCTGCAGAGGGGTAAGTCAGGTGTGGACTGGTGAAAAAGTTGAAGCAATGTGTTACAGAAAGACAGGCATAAAGAACCCCTTCCCTTGTCCCCCCTTTTCTACTTCTAGCCTGCTGTTATCACATCCACTAACTTTTTAATGCAAGACCCTTGCCCCTTGAGCAGGGAACAGTGAAAATACAGTAGAACTGCCATCACTGAGTCTTCCAGAGGATTCAATCCAAATAGAGAAAGGCTCATTCTTAACATCGTATCTTGCTATGCAAGTTACCCTTTCAATATTGAATGCATCCTGCTTGTTTGGTTTAAAGCTCCAAAGTCTTAACCTTTTGAGGAAGGGGGATTTTGTGTGAGATGGTGTACTTTAAAAATACCATTGCTAGTCCCAGGAAGTCAGACTTCGTGACTTACAGAGGTGGAAGTCAAACAAGGCACTGGTGAATCTGAGGTTACAGAGTCACTCTTGGGATGTATTAAGAGAGAAGTAGTTATTTGATCAAACAACAGTCTAAAGGTGAATGCAGGTGAATTGTACTCAACAGCGACGTTTTCCAGACAGGCACTGTTATTTTTGTAAGAAAGCTCATGACCCTATAGGGAGTTGTTTGTCAAGCCATAGATGGAATAATCTAAATTTTGATTCTAAGTAAACATTTAACCTCATGCCAGTTTGAAAGAGGTACGTGGTTACTTTGCACTATGAAGAATGCTAACGTTGTGCAGAATTAATGCCTTATCTGTTTTGCTCCCTGACATTTAGGTTAATAAGCTTTGTAATGTTTCCAGTTAAGCTGCACCAAAACCAAAAACGCTGTCAGAAGATTGCGATAGGACCAGCTCTGTAGGTTAGTTTTGTCTCCCCTGCTTAGTGCTCAGCAGAAGAGGTGTTGTAAGTACAGCAGTGACAATATAACCCCCCACCCCTGTATTTTATTGGGATAGAACCATTTGCTGAATTTCTGGTTTTAAGCGTTACCTTTCCTTGTGCAGACTGACCAAGAGATCTTTGCTTATGATTGGTGTGTTCTGTCAAACTGTAGGCTAGTTGAACTTCTGTAAAGTTGCCTGGAATGCCATTTGTTAGGTTCTCAACTCACACAAATTGAAATGAAGGGTTATACGTGTTGTGTATAAATCTTGATTTCAGAAATTGGAGAAAATCATCATTACATTTGTATAACCTTGTACAGAAGATTTTTCACTATGTGCCTAGCTTTGGTGTCCATTCAGCTGAAATTAATGAAAAAAAGGTGCATGAAGAGAAACAGATAGAAATAAAAAGTATATGTAGAGATGACTATTTTATATTACATGGCCCAATCCTGTATTTATTTTCTCCCTTTTTTGAAGTATTTATAAAGACCTAGTTGAAGACAGCTGTATTTTTTGTTAAAAAATTCAGTAGAATTGTGCCTTTTTGTCTGTATGTGAATAAATGCTGTACATTTTTGCAGTATTGTTGCCAGCAGTAATTTAAGATCTGCAGTACTTACTGAGTTTCTACATAAATGCTTCACTGCAACTATTGGAACAACTTTTATGGTTAAAATAAGCATTGAATTTCTTATTACAGGTATCAAAATGCACACTGGGTGCCAGAGAAAGATTCATTTATCTTACTTTTTAGGAAGAATCCAGGGTCTTTTTACTGACAGCTGGGTCTGTTCCCTCAACACAGAATCTTTTTTCCTTGAGATCATCAAGAAGATGTTGCTTCCCTCCAATAGTTTACATCTATTCCTATGGGATGTCCTTCCAAAGCCTATAAGCATAATATGTTTTCCATAGGAAGAGGAACATGAGGCTTCTTACCCATAGATCTTCCAGGTAAGAATGCTGAATATACATTCACACCATGAACTGTGTGTAGTTGGGCAGTGCTGACAGAATGTTTGCTGCTGTAGCAGGAGCTCTAGGAGACAAGATGGGAAGAGCACAGTAGCTCCTTTCCTCATGGAATAGGCTTGGAGCAGAGCAAGAGGGCATGGTAGTGAGGGTGTGTGTCTAGCAGTGCATCTTGCAACAGCAATGGGTAGGTAGTTTTTCTCAGGTCTGTCTATTAGAGGGCAGCTGTGAGTGGCACCCCTCAAGAACATCTTTCGAGGATGACTCTCCTAAGAGTTCCTAGTACAAACTCTTCCAAGCATGAATAAAAGCCTGAAAATATCTTGCAGCTGCTTGATGATCTTTCCTGACAACAGCCTTTGAAAAGCACTGCAGTACTGGGGGTACATGAGGAAGACTGGCTCAGAGGTGAGGGCAGCTTGCTGACCACTTCAGTAGACTGTGAAGAAGTCTCATTTATGCAGTGATAGGTCTTTCAACATCTGGCTTATGCCAGAAGGAAGAGGGCTCCTGGGAAGACCCAAAATTAAACTTTACTACCTCATAGTCAGCTTCTCTCATCTGTTGAATGGAAGTAACTACTCGCCTAGAAACACTGCCTAAATAAACACAGTCAAGAACAGAGTTGTACTCAATGGGAAGCATTAATATCACACTAGGGAATCTTTAAAACACTCAAAAACTAGTGTTGGGGTGGGAAAGGAAGGTAGGGTAAACAAAAATGTTTCAATAGAAGAGCTAAAATATAGATAAAAACAAATGTAAACCAACCTGGGCAGATGGTTGAAAAGCCTGCTGATCAATTCCATGAAACAATCTAGCATCAGGAGGGAAAGAGCAACAAACTTACCATCAAGCCTTACATTTTAACTGCCCCAGCAAGTGCCTTTCCTCTGATAGTCCAGTGTATGAGCAACATGCCTGCAGCCTCCTCCATACACCAGATGGAAATGAAAGGAGGTGGTGTCAGGGTAGTGAGCTTCACTTGACCATGTTCCCTTTGGGGGTTCAGACAGATGTATCTGGACAATATACAGCCCCTCAGAGGCTTGAGCAGACAGAAGGGACAGCTTTTCTCTTTCCTGTGTTGTTGCCATAATTGCTCTGCTGCCTCTTAATTTTACTGTTAGGTGCTTGTGTCATCACAGCAATTCCTACTCTGGCAAATAACCATTACAGAAGGGATACTCCCTAAGTGGAAATGAATATACCTGTAATTAAAAGGGAACCAAGCAGGTGCCCTTCTGTGCCTCAAGGAAGAACTACACAAATCCTGTTGCTCAGAAACTTAAAATCAACCTGCCATTTTCAGCCAGGTTTCACTTCACAGCTAGAGCCTCTCTTTCAGGAGTGAATGGGATTAATAGCTCACATAAAATCTTCCAGGTGTTCTGTCACCAACTCAGCTGTGCATTATGCAAATGAAAATAAGGTGCCTGGTACTTACCTCCCTCTGAATCATGGCCATGGTTGATGGATGAAAATCTCACCACAACAGACGTTTGGAGTTTCTGGAAAATGTATCCATGTTGCTTTGAAAAATCTTTGAAGTCTTGTAGCAAAATGTGAGGCTGCAGTGCATGCAGGCATACAGCAAACAGAAAGTATTAATAAAGAAGTGTGTACAAGTGGAGGAAAGGGCCAGTTCCCCTGCAATAAGCAGAAGTTTTCCTTGACCTTGCATCCATCTTGATGGCACTTCTTGAAAATCTAGCTTTTCAGGAGTTGGCACAAACTCTTTCTTACCCCCCCTGTAAGTCTGTCCTCTAAAATGCAAATGTGAAGACCCATGGCCACAGCCGTGGGTTTGTTAGTCCAACCCAACAGTTTTTATCAAGCACTGGGTAAGCATCATCCACCAAGTGAGTTAGAACTTACAAACCAGGATTACACTCTTCACATTTAAAAGGCAGGACAAGAAATTACCATTGCTTATGTCCAAGCTGAGAGCACTTAAAAATTAGTTCACACCTGTCAAATGCTTACAATATATACTGAAAGAAAAAACGAGTTCAGCTTTAATTTTAGAATTATACATATGAAGTTTCTCAGCTATTGAAGAAAAATGTATGCAAGGGCATTTCCACATCCTTCATCTGTACAATTCCAACACGTTGTTTCAAAATGCACGAAAGCTGGATGACTTCTTCAGCTTTATGCACATGGAGGTAATAGAGAATTGAAGTTCTCAGACACATACAAACCAAGAGGGCAGACAGACAGCAAAGCAAGGAACAATCCTAAAACAGCACTTGGGAAGGAAAAGCACAACTGTAGAGAGATGAAACTTAGAAACAGGCTTCTTCAGAGCCACAGCAGCATTTTCTTTATGAACTGCTTCCCAGGGACATCAGAACAAACTGGAAGGCAGCAGAGGCATTGCACAGCTGTAACACCCACTCTAAAACCAGCAACTACCTGACATCAGTGACTGTGGTACAAAGGAAAAGGAAAGGTTATCAACTGTATGTGAACAAAGCTGTTCCTGAGTTTCAATAGAATGGTGTCTGTTTCCTGTACATCTCTTGTCAGAGCTGAAGCTGGTGTTTTTTAGACCAAAAAAAAACCCCCAATCTACCAGAGCACTGTATCAGATTATTTCACCTGCTACATTAAAGGGCTTTACAACTTTTTTCAGTCTTTCAAACTTTATTATCCCTATAAGATACAGTATCTTCATCCCTCCCTTTATTATCTGATTAAAAGGGAAGATGTTTAAAGTGTCCTATATGAAGTTTCTCCAGCAATATTCTGAACTCTCCACATGGTGTGAATCAACAGTACACGGGTTTAAATGTTTTCCAGATCCATCAGGGAAACAGCTGTTTTCTTCTTTGTAGTTATCAGTCTGAGCTGTAATTAAAAACAAGCAGATAGTTTCTTATATAATTTTGTGTAAGATTTTGATCTAACAGTCTCAGTCAATATGGGTGGTGTTGTGAAGGGGAGGGAACAAGCATAGCCAAGTAACAGTGGGATAAATAGCAGAATTTACAATGCACTCAGTAGGTGACTGCTGCTTTTCTCTTATTTCAGATCCCAAAGAACTCAAGATAATGAAAGATTTGGTAGCAGGAATACACTTTAAAAACTTCTACATAGAATACACACATTTTAAACCTCTGCAAACATTATTCTGTATTTTTACGTTACTGAATTATTATTAAGCAGCTAAGATGTATAGTCATTGAATTGACCACAGTGAAAATGTAATTTCTAGACTCCCTACTAATCCAGCTCTAGCCTAGATGAGATTCAATGTTACAAGTAAACTGGATAATGTAATGAGAATACACAGTTAATTCAGAAAGTAGCCCCCAACATACATATTCACCACACAGAGAGTTACCATTGCTAAGCTGAGGAAGCACCAACATGACCCTTTAGAGCTAGGAGAGAACAGAGACCTAAGTTTCTTCAGACTGAGACCAGCAGTCATTGCTGTAGCCATGCTCCTGAGAGCACTTTTTCCAGCCTTTGGTGAGAACAGCTCTGGCATGGCTGTTTTGGGGGGAGGAGGGAAGGGGCTTGGCACAGAACTTCTTAAGTCACAACAAAGAATCAATGCCTGACATCTGGCAGCAGTGACCTCTGCCAAGCCTGAAGAGCCCAAGGCAGGTCTGAAGACTGGCAGTAAGATCTGGACAAGATTTCAGGATTTCAGCTGCTAAACATTTTACCAAATCTCTGTTACCTTTCAGAAAGAGACTCGTGAGGAACAGTTAATTGTTGATGTTTGCAGGAACAGCAAGACCTCTTTCTACATGGGCACCAAGACTAGGCATTTACTCCCTTGAAAGGTGATGTGACCATGTATTATTTTAAGGGAAGATAGCACCTCAAAAGTGCCAGAGCTCTAAAGATCCATACAACAAACAGAAGGTAAAATTAAAAACTCACTCAGAGCACCAGCTGAGTGGACCCTGTCATTTCAGAGAGCATTTACAGACAGGATTCTCAGCTTATCTTATGATAGCTTGGCAGTTAAGGCCATTTATTCACTGCTGTTGGGAAAATAGTGCCCTTTGTCCTAATTGGACAATTTAAATCAAACATTTCCTCTGCAACTCACAGGGGATCCATATAAAAAAACCAACCAAACAAAAACCACTACACCATTTCCACATGCTCTGTGTGCCACCACACAATGAATTCAGACCAGAGAATGAACCTGGCTGGAAACACCACAGAATTCCCACAAAACTGCTACACCGCCTAGCACTTCTTGCCAAGGAGCTCTCTAGCCCTCAGCTGGAAACATGCTTTGTTTTAAACCAGACTGCCCAGGAGACAGGTGTAGGAATCAGCAGAATATTTGCTCTTGATCACACAAAGCCATTGTTTGTGACTGCTGCAGGTTAGACTAAGCTCAAAAAGCCTCATTTGTGTAAACAGGAGCTGCAGCTTATTGAGGAGTGGTTTTTTTTTTGTCCATCATCTTGCTACCATTTGTGAAGATGGAAATGATCATCTACCTTCATTCACACATTTCAAACCACAAAAGTTTAATTTGCATCAAATTTGTTTCCATAATCTGTGCTGTCACTTAAGTATCCTGTCAAAAGCTGGCAATTAAGGGAATATGCATCAGTTTTGTGATGACACATCCGAAATACAAGGTTGTTGTTAAAGTTACTTTAGTACTAATACACATAAATGATCACCTGTGTCTCAGGAATGAAAGAAATGAGTATTTTGGTATAATTCAGTTGGTAGGTAACAGGGGTGTTTTAGTTTTGTACCTGTTGAGATGCTGCAGCTGCCCTCTCCTCTGACTGGTTCAGGCGACTCTGGAGCCTCTTGATGTGCTCACGATAGCCCATCATTAATTTTTCATCCTGTGGAGATAAAATACCTCATTACTAATGTAAAGTTCTTTCTACTGGATCCATACATACTGTAATGGAAAAGCTTAAAACAAGAAAAGCTTAAGAAGCAGAACTGTTTACCACATACAGTAAGACTGAGGGCACTTTGCTGACACATCATAGGGAATTTCCAGCTCAAATATGACATCATATGACTTATCCAGAGTAAACTGCACAGGAAATTTTACTTGCTTCACCTTGAAGTAAAATGCATAAAAGCTGACATTTTAATCCATGTAATTGAACTCAAACAATCTTAGAATGTAAATTTTTAGCTATATTCAAAGGGCAGATTATAATAGATGAGATGATAAACTTGCTATAGATCTTGCCTGTTCTCTTCATCAAAGGGTCTTTCCTAACCATCTTCTACTCACAAAAATCTATTCTCCCATCAGCCCCATTTTTCTCCTCTAAATAAATAGAGCACTACAAAAACCACGGAAGGACTTCTCCTAGATAGAATTGGATGTTATCCCAGATTTATGATGCTGATGGGATAGCTGTTTTCTCAAGTAGCCATCCATTATTGAACAGTGCATGTTCCAACACAACCCCATCCTTGATCTTTAATGGAGAATCCTTTTCTTTGTATACATATATGCACACACAGTGTAAATTCTACTGTACTCATAGTACGCTGAGCATTTGTTCTCTCTGCATATGCTGTGTTACCCAGAACACAATGGCTACTCCTTTGAGTAGGTGTAAACATCAGAAACATCTCCTGCATTCTATACACCTGACAGATGAGTAACCTTGAAAGACTGACCTGTTCTTGTCATTTGAGAGTCAAGTTCATTGCCCTTCCTGCCATTTGAACATACCAGTCATCAGAAACTGGGGGGTTTTCCAGTTACAAATACTCCTGCCAAAATCATCCTTTTTTTTTTTTTCCTAAATTGAGCAACATAACTCATCTGAAGAGGTTCCTGTTAAGATCCTAGTGTGTGTGCATCAGGTTGTAACTGAAAGTAGCTATATCAGTGATTATCTTACCTCAGTTACCTTCTCATTTGCAATTTCCAGTTGAGAAATTAGCTTCTGGCTCTGAAGTTTTTGTTCACTCAGCTCACTTCTATTAATCAGAAGGAAAGATGCTGATTAACACACAGGAATGCACCAGTTACTGAAATTTAATTTCACAGGCATTTTCTTGCATTGTAGGGGTTTATGATGTATTTTTAATTGTAGCATTGCTCTTAAAACATTGATTTTGAAAGCATCACACAACTAGCACTTGTACAACTATAATTATGGGACTGTCAAGAACATTTGACATTTTACAGGGGTTTTTTTTTCTGTTTATTGAATCTTACTTGGCAGGCACATTATGAAATAGGCTCTAAATATAAGCTGCATTTGCACAGTGCAGTCTATTTTTAGGTTAACATCCTAATGAGTGTCCCCTAAGCAGTCTTCAATATGGACTTTTTGAAGGTGCTTCCAAGTACTGAAACCCAAACAATTCTACACTTCACAAGCCCCTGAAGAGGGATGACCAAAGATGGAAAAATTCTCTGAACTCTGGTAATTTTAGCTAGAGGAAAATGCAAAACTAAATGGGCTGTTCTAACCTTGAACCAATCTCTACTCCACTAGCAACAGCCATCACAAAAAATGGTGTGATCAAGATCCTTGCCACCAACCTCACCTTCTTTGTTGAGGTTCAAGCATATTTGTGAAGAAGAATTTTCAAATCTATTCTCACTTGACCTTCCTTTCAATGGAAGGTCAAATGAGAATACTTTTCCTTTCAACACATGTTGAAAGTGTGATGAAATGCAGTCACCTTCGTGAGTATTCCATAGGCAAAGGCAATGCTCAGAAGAGTGGTACATGACCTTTGGGTGCTCTTCCTCATCATCAATCTGTGTGCACTGTAAAGGGAGCTCAAACCTTTATTCTGTCTGGGAGAGTGGAGGCAAGGTAGGAGATAAAGTGTAACCTCAGATCTCCATCCTCAACAGCCTCTGCTACTTTAATGGTATCATTAGTTCTCAACAAAAATGTACTCTTAAAAACTTTAAGCTTTGTAAGTATTTCGTGAAGTTTGACTGAAAAGTGTTCTATGGCACTAAAATGCAAGGTTGCAGCATATCTGTTAACATCTGGTTGCCCATATAGCTGCCTGCTCTTTAGACTCTCTTTTCTCAACCAACCCCTTCAACTAATCCCAGGTAGGTATCATAAGAACAGTTCAACATCTTTGGACTTACTGCTTTAAAAATGACACTCTACAGGCAGATATGTAAACGTTGTTAAACAGTTAAACTCTGTACATTATACCCATGTTACCAGATTTGAACATTCTTATATGAAATAAGAATTCAAGTTGGATTAAAATTGAGGATCAAAATAGAATGTTAATACTTCACATTACAATTGGAATTTGAACTGTAATCAGCATCAAGCATCAAGATGAAGCTTTTTCAATACAGGAGCACTAACTATTAGCTGTTTTCTACAAATTCAGTTTTTATAAACTTTTATTAGAAAAGCAGAAATTTTATGCAATTCTTGTCATATCTGTTCATACCTAACTTTTCAAAATAAACTCCCTAGAAAACTATTCAAACACTACTCTTCATAATATACAGACTGCTTATGTTAAAGTTTAACTAGACTAGTAGAAAACTCTTGGAAGCTCTGAGAAACCATCTTTAATGTTACATCATCTTAGAAGACCGTCCAAATAAAGAAATTTTCTAAATTAGAATTTCTTGACTTGTACAGAGGTATGGAATTAGCATTCTGAACAGCACAGACCATCAACAGTGTTTACATGCTCCTATACAGCTATATGGCAAGAAATTATTTTTATAATATCACACAAATATGTATTTAAAAGAAGCAAGTTTAACTTTGTGAGCATAAGGACACACGATGGCTATTGAGCTAGACAGCAGAATCATTCCAATTATTACCCTTCCCCCAAATACACGTGGTGAGATTTTATTATTAAAATTGAGCAGTAATCCCAATTGCTGGACAATCAAATCAGTCCTTATTCCATATTGTCTTTGTTAAGTGTGCAGGGAATGCAAGGTGAGCTTCAGCTTTCTGGCAGACGGGTGATAAATCCTCCAGCTGTAGCGAGTACGTTGTGCAGAACTCTCCTGTGACAAATGGAGCATGTGCCAGCTGTTTCTGCAGTTGAATTCTACTAGAATATGCTTCAGTTACTCTTAGTAATTACCATTTTTGTAGACTGCCAGTACCTGCAGCTGTCTCTCATCCTGTTCATTTTTTTTCTTTAATGAACATCTTAAAATAAGCGGCTCTGGCTGCCAAACATTACAGAAGTGGAGCCAAGAATAATGTTTTAGAAATGGAGTAAACTTCTTCATCTCAAGATGCTGTGCATTTCACTCCTTGTACTGCACAGGATATAGGGAAAAGGAGGAGGCCAACACTTCATACCCAGGCACCAAAAAAGATCATTCTTCAGAGGCAAATTCTTTTCAATTATAGAAGAGATAAAACTGAGAACTCCAAAACCCACACATGGTTACTGGGGAGTCAGGGATTCTTAACTATCACACAGAAATGTTTCAGAAGCTGGAACAAAGACGTCCAAAGTAGCTGAAATCAGATGACTTAAGCTAAGCAAAATATTTTAATTTAAAACCAATATGGAAGGATTCCCTTTTTTAAATACTGGCCATTAACAAAATTCAAGTGACCATTGAATAAAACAAAGAAACAAAACCATTCAGGGTAGTTTTTAAAACATAATGGGTTTATGCTACAACAAGTATTTTTGATTTTTTTTCCCCAGAAGTTTTATCTAACTACTAGACCATAGCAGCAGATGGTCAAGATTATTAATTTAGCAATTTGTTCATGCTATGTGTTAGTATTTTATTAAGTTTAAAGAGTTAAGATTTTTAAAGTTCCTGAAATGCATTTCTATATGGAAGTAATTCTCAAGTAGTTATCCTCTTTGTCATTTTGGCCAATGTTTCTAGGTTTATAGTCTCATGTTCTGATTTTTTGTGGATTCAGTTTTTATATTTCAACAAAAGAGAACAGACTTGTGTGCAGCTGTTGTTCTCCCTGCTCCTGTCTAACTAGCCAAAGGACCACTCATAGCAAAGCTGAGAGAACTGTCCAGTTCCTGTAAAGTTTACAAGTTACAAGACCTACCTTTTTTTCCTATTTGCAGTTTTTAAGACCTGTGCCACTGGAGGGCGTTCTGTAGGGAATTGTCATCTGAATGAATCAATGGGACACTTGGCTTATCAGCATCAATCTTCTTCTGAGCCCTGGTCCAACCAGAATCACTTTCAACTGGTGAGGAGTCTGGTAAGGGCTTATGCACTGGTTATTTGCTAAACTCTCTTAATTTACTCCAATTCTTATCTTCATCCTCACAATTAGAACATAAAATCTGAGGCCATTAGAACATTTAATCTGAGGGCAATAATTTTTGTATGTGTTTATAAACACATTCAGTCTTACATACTTTTTTTTTAATATACATACACATAAATAAAGATAGAAAGAAACTTAATTCAATAGAAAAGTTCAGTTTTATATGCAATGATTACATGTTTTAACTTCAACTGAGATCCAAAAATCCATCAAAGCACAGAAAAAATTTCAGTGAAGCCTGAAAGTATCAACTTATTTATCAACATTTTTATCTACACTTTTTTCACTAATCTACTAGATTCTCATACTATGTTAAAAAAATCATCATTATACTTCTACAGGTTGCAAAATCTACTTTTCCTTCTTAATTTAACAGAAAGTAAATGTCATCTAATGTTCACTGATCCCAATTAATTTCTAAAAAAATTTTAAAAAACAATAATAAAAAAATTGTTTAATTCTTCCCTTATGCATATGGATTACACCTCACAAACAAAACACTGCAGACTTAAAAGATGACAAATGAGCAGCACAGAATATGGAAAAGTTAACAGCTGCTGCTGGGAAGTTAGTAAGAAGCCAAAATGTTTCAGACACCTTCACATGGAAAATGAAAGTAATGAGGATAGAACTGAAAAACAGTTACAGATCATGAATTTAAGGCAAAGGAATGGGAAACACCTACACTAACAAATGGGACACTGACTCAGTGCTTATGAGAGCTGCATCAACAGCAAACTTCTAGTGAAATGGAATATAAAGTGCTTTTATGTAAGCTCCCCAGTATACATGGATATGACTTTGATGAAAAACATACCCTTATAAAGCACATTACTATGCTGTAAGAGTAATAATTCTTATTACAAACTGAAATTCTGCTGTATGTCACCAACACAATCTCTGTAGTTGCTTATATATGTGCCTGAATCCAATACATCAAACAGTACCTTCATAATGTGGCAAGGACTTTCTCAGATTATCCACAAAATACACAGAACAGGCACAAGCTGCTAAACCTGGAGAGCTCTCTATTTAAATCCAGAAGGGGTATGATGCTATCTTCAAGTTTATAGCCTTGCTGCTCAGTTCAGACAAGATGAAGTTTCTAGGGTAGATCCTAAGTTTTCCTTCTGAGCTCACAACTAATCCTCTGAAAAACACAGCAACTGAACATGTACGTTTATAGGAAAGTGGGTGAGCCCTGCTATGAGGCTTGGTGATACTATTTTGTGCATTAGCCTCAAGAAAGCTTACAAACAGAACCTTTAATTCAACAGAGCCTGCTTATCCCACCATCAGTCTGCTCTTCAGTGGTCTTGCTGATATTTCCATGGTAAATGCATTTGCTGAAAACTGTTTTGCTTTTTACTCAGGAGCTCATTTTCATATCACCTATATAGCACTATACAGCTTGGTATCTGTAATGCATATAAGAGAAAAAAATAAGCTGGTTTAAAAATTTCTAGCTGATACTTACAGGTTCTGTTATAGCCCCTTGTCAAGGTAATACCAGAGCATCACTGCACAGATTTAATGATGAAATTCCTTCTGTCAGTTTAAATTACAACCTTCTAGCAGAGAACAAACTTGTTTCTGCTGCCAGCTTCCTTGTTAGGGAGAGCGAGTGCCTTCTAAAAACTTCTGTTTCTAGCTTGTACAGGATGTAAGAGCATCACCCATGTGAGAACATCTTAGAAAGTAACAGACTTTGCTTTTAGACTTGAATCAGAAGATCTACTCAAGTCACAGAGAATCCTGTGAGACTGAGAATTTTTCAGATGAGATGGATGTTTTTTCTCTTTGGCTGGTGAGGCAGTATTCTCTGATACAGGATATGAAACTACCGCAGGACTTTTCCAGCTGATGCCACACACAGGGATGTTTTCAAAATTTATTAGCTATTTTTCATGCAGATTCACAAAGCAGATTTCCTCTCATGTCTCTTTTATTTTCTGTGTCAGCATTTTGCTGCAGATAAATAAGGTCAAAAGCCTCTGGTCTGCTCTAACAGCATTTTAACACCTAACAGTTAAAGCTTTAATAAGGAAAGCTATTTCACAGATCATTTTCTTTTGGAAATCTGCAGTTTTTCCCTTTTATTTGGAAGTTGCTGAACTACATTATGGCTCGCAACTGTGATAATTTTTGTAATTTCATTTACAGAAATTAAACTCTCAGTTTACATTTACCTTAGCATGAAACACTAACAAATGCTTCTCTAGTTATCAGATTTACAAAAGATGTCAAAAAAGTAAGACCCAGCTAATTACACACAGTGAAGCTATTCCACTAAAACTGGCTGTGAATAAGCACAGCTCCCAGTGTGTCACAGATGTGTGCTCATGACTGAGGCCACTTTTGAAAGAGACTTTTTGCCTCTTATTTGAAGAGCTGTTTTGTGATCTTTGCAGAATAAAGCCAGCCTATATCTAGACATAAAAGGTAAAAAAACCCCAAACTGTTTTACTTAGGAGAGGTAAAAATGGCCAGAGTCATTATAATGGATATGTTTTTCTAGAAAACTGGGCAAAAATGTTTTCTCTAGTTGGATTTGGTATGATTTTTAAGTACTGAAAAATTTAAACTGAAGTAGCTGTCATGGTATCAGTCCACTACCACTACAGTGTTCTGAACACTCAGAAAAAGAGCACTTGGAAAACCTGCAAAGTAGATCAGTGAAGCTGCTAGTAAACAGAAAAGTCATCAATAAATGTTTTCTCAATCATTCTTATATTTCAAGCAGGATAGAACTCAGAGCATTCCTGTGTTTGGACAGACACTAGGTACAGCTGAGCATGACACACACCCTGTCACTGAAAACAGGAATTAAACTCATTGCACAGGGCAGCACTGCTACATATGAGGCTGCTGTTTGTGAACTTCACCAGAGGTCTAATTCACATACTTCTCTAGAAAAGATAGAAAGCCAGAGAAGAGTAGTGGGAGGGTAGAGCTGTTGCAGGCAACATTTTCAAGAAGTTATTTTCCTTGCTAATGTTTAGAAACTTAGGTTCTACTTCCACTCACACCACTGGCATTCTGACAAGTAAGAAATGTCAAGCTATGCTTTAAAAAATTGTGTCAAATTTCTGCCAATTTTCAATCAGTTATGCAGAGGAAGAGATCTTGAGGACATAAACTTCTAAGTAGTTCTATAAAAATACCAGGCTAATTTAATCTGTAATTTATAGTCTTTTGATCTGAGTTCCCCAAGCTGAGGAATCAAAGCATGAGGCAAACATGTAGCTTTGCTTCCATCAAAGAAGCTGAGGTGAAGGAAGGCAATACCACAAGGCAATGACACTACAAATCCAGTGTGCACAGATCAATTAGCTTACATTTTAACACTGTGCAATGTGTCCACTCACTGAAGAAAACCAAGATGAATGCAGATTACATGTCTGCTTATTTCAGAAACTGCTCAGTGTGGATTTTCTGAAGTGTTTTCTAATGGCTATAACATCCAAGCAGAAGCAGATACCATCCATAGCAGTATTCTTTTAAAACAAATTTAAGTTTCTAGAGTTTATTTCAGACATAACTTGCAAATGGCTCATTTCTCATCAGGACACTTTCTTCTCTAGCTGTTTATTTCCAGTAATGCTGCTGTCTATAAAGCAGCTGATGCCTGTCTCTATAGGCTCACAGCCACCACAGGGGCCCGTCTTCCCCAGTATTTAGGGATGGTCTGGCATCTGTATCTGTGTCTGCTTTGTGAGATGCCCTTGTTATTATGTCCTTTCAAAACTGAAACTATGCTTATCTTCTGTACTGGAAATACAAATTTTAGCTAGTTACCTGGAAACCTGTAGGAATTAAAAGTTTATATCCTATTTTTGCTTAGGGCAATCACACAACTCATTTGTATCCTCATTTTATGACAGAATCTTCTCAGAAAAGAACATTACATGTACATCCCAATAGGCTTTGTCAGCTTCTTTTAGAAGTGGAGACTCAGTCTCCAGACCTGATTTGGTGACTGTTCTGAGTAGCTGTAAATAATGAAGTTTTCATAATCCAAAGCAAAAATTCTCTAAATTGATCATGCTGTTTTTTGAAAGAGAGAATTTAAAATAATAGATTTAATTTACTTTTTGTTTTTACAAAACTCTCACACATGAAGATGCAGAATTTTTCCTTCAGTGCTAACTTGACAGAAACCATTGCAAGTTCTCCTCAGAACATTTTTGTTTAGCTGAAGCACATCAGCTAGTCCGCATGGTTTGCTCACCCTAGTTTTTCAGCAGAGGTCTACTGCCATACATCAAACAGTAACTACAATTGTATCAGCTTCCAGAAGATGAACAAAATTCCACTTACTTGAGCTTACTGATCCTGGCTTCTGTAGTTTCAGCAATATATTTTGCTTCTTCTTTCCACCGATTTATTGTTTTTTGTTGTGCTAGTAACAGACGCCTCATTCCAGCAGCAGACTTCTGACAGCTGTCTTCCATTTCCTTCAGCTGAACTTCAAACCCATGTTTTTTCACAGCATGCTCATGCTCCATTGTGCTTATCTGGAAAAATACACATCTGATACAATCAAGTCTCTCTCACCTTTTACCTTTTTTTTTTTTTTTCCACAATAATTAAAGTTGTAATGATAGGCTTCAAGTGATACACGTTCCCAAAGCCAATTTAAGCAAATTGTACAACTGACAATAAAGGATAATGAGCTTGTGTATGTTTTGTTTTTTTTATAAATAATCTTTATCTTTCTCCCTTGTGTTTTCTTCACAGAAACATATTCTTGCTTTTTCATCTAGCTAAAATGTGTTGGAGTTTCTTAACTGCATCTAAAAATCCTTTGCACATCAGAGGAAAATGAAAGCAAGCAATAAATCTTATTGTGACTATAATTGAAGCCTGTCTGATTAAAAATGAAACAGCTTTATAACCACTGCCTTTCTGTTACAAGGCTCTAATTCCTTGTTCATAAACTATGTTTGACCCGAGGGGTGTGGAATTGGAACAGGCCTTCCTGTTTAATTTGACTTCTTCCTCTGTCTTGTGGTGCAAAGTGGAAAGAGGATTTGAGGTGGTCCTCATACATAACTTGTAGAGCTGCTTACTGAGGTGTTCACTGCAGCAGATTCTCAGGTCCCTTCTAAATATCCTTAGACTCCTGGAGTTACAAGCAGAAGGGAAATTACCCTCTTTGTGTTTAGAAAGTACATCAAGGATCAATTTTTTAATTAATTATTCCACCTGCAGTCTGTTCATATGCATTTAATATCACTCATCTTTCATCTCAGTATCTTGTTTGCAACTATTCAGATAGAAAAAAGTTTTCTGTTCAGAAAATACAGAACTAATATTTAGTAACCACACTAATTATTTACACACTGCTCTGACAATATGGTGGACATGCAAGTAGAAGAACTCCATGGACTTAAAGTTATACAGAGATTTGTGACACACTACAGACAGTAGAAAACTGAAGATCTGGAATTAGAACAGTGAAATAACTTAAAGGAAAATATTATCTATTTACCTTATAAAAAGCAAAGAACATTTGGGATCATTTTATGAAACAGAACTTAACACATATTAAAATATAATTTAATTCGCAGAGAATGAGTTACCCAATAGATTCTGAGGACACACAGTGCTACAAAAAAATTAGTTTTAAGCAGAAACCAGGAAGCATCATTGAAACTTTTATTCTTAATTTACACTTTCAGTAATTTTCTCTCAGAACTGTAGTCTTACTAAGTAAATATCAGTCTCGCAGTGATATAAAAGTAACATATAAACCATACCTTTATCTTAGCTTTTTTTTGAGCATCTGCAGCCAGTTTTCTCAAGCTGTCCATTTCTTTTTGCAATTGTTCATTCTCTTGTTGAAGTTGCAGCCTTTGTTCACTGATAATGACACTCTTTTCTCTTTCTGAATCCAGACTGCTTTGCAATTTAGAGATAACTTCCTGGCAACGAGACTTCTCTTCCTCAGAGCTGAAAGAGAAGAAAAGTCTTGTTGGAACTCAAGAATTGAACAACAACTGTACTAAAGAAAAAAAAAATAACAACAACATATATTGGGTCACATCTTTGTTCTGACCCAGCACAGCCACTCCCTTGTTTCTTCTTGAGTTTGTATCAGCCCAGCATGCTTAATGGGCTCAACAGCTAGAACTGTGAACGTCAGCAAAGATACCAAATAATGTACCCATATTTCACTGTGTTATCCAACAACTGTTTGCAGTTCTTATCTTGTAAAGAAAATCTTTCATTCTGTACTGCATTATCCTCCTGAATTCTTTTATAGTGATTGATAATTACCCTTGCTTCAGAATTAATGGTGTCTTGATAACTTACTATTCCTGCTACTGGTTAAAAAGTTGTGAAAAAACTTAACACATAGTCAACAATTTAAATAGTCAGAAATATTTTCCATTGTTTTCCATTCTGTTTTTTGTAACATCCATTGCTTACTTCATTTCCAGTTGTTTCAGTTTATTTTGTGCTGTCTGTAGACTCAGCTGAAGGTCACCTTTTTCACTTTCTGCAAGTAGAAATTTCTGACTCAGTTGCTCTAGTTTTTTATTTTTAGATTCTTGTCTTCTATCTTCTTTGTAAATCTAGAGAATAAACTTACGTGTAAGATCATGTTTACCATGCACTGGTGACTGGCAGTGCAGTACTGTCAAAGCAATTGCTCATTGTATCCTATTTTCCAATTATTTAAAACAAAACTGAATTTCTATCATAGATGCTGCTACTTGGAAAAAAAAGTTCTCGAAGATCTGGCATTCATTTAGTTTTCTGTCTACTGAGCTTAAGTTTAACTGCAATAAGTACCAACATTCTTTCCCATTATGTCAAACATCTCTCTCTTCACTACACATTTCACAGAACCTTCTTTTTCAGTTTAGTATTACAGCTTTAAAGCACTTTCTGGAGTATAAGTAGTTTAAGATCTCTTTTCAGAAGGTAAAGATATATTAGATATATTGTTTTGTTCAATTTCTCATCAGGCTTTTTCCCCCTAACTTTTCTTATTTAACTTTTGAGTAGATCTACTCTTAAACATAATGTAAAACATTCTGTATAAATGCATGCAATTTCTTACCCTTTCAAGTCCTTCTTCCACTGCTTTCTTTTCTCTAATGCCTTGTTCAATTTGACTCTGTTTTTCTCCACATTCCTATTTTTAAAAGTAATTTAAAAATAAGTCCAATAAAAATGTCTCAAAATAAAAATTCCTAGTAGTGCCAAAGTCAAAACCCAGCTACTGTTGATGTAATTTTTGCTGCAAAAGCAATTTATGCATTTGATTATATTTACTCACTCATTATTTTCTCTAGAGGATCAGTCTCATTTTTTATAGAGACTAAGGAACATAAAATGAAGCCGCCTTTTTTTTTTTAATGAATTGGTTCCATAACTGGGTGTGTTTGCACTGAGCTCTTTTGGTCTCCCATGGCATTTTTTCCAAATTCCTGGTTCATGCAAGAATAAGAATGGCAAATGCTCAGTAGAATTAAGATATGGTTGTATATGCATAAGGCAAATCTCTAAATCAAAAATTAATTTTCAATGCAAATATCCTTTACACCTAAACATGAATCTCTTCACTGACTGTTAAGACCACACACAATTGCTTTTGTCAAGTAACATGAAAGACACTATATATTGCATTAATGTCTTGAGAAGTGCAGGATGAGTCCTAGACAATTACCCAAGAATCATATTTTAGTTGACTTTTACCTGCATTTAATATTTTATTTAATCAACCAAAACTAGAAATCTTGTATATTTTGCTATAAAAAATACTTTGATCAGCCACCACATACCAACTGAAGAGCTGACAGTTCTTCTCTTAGTTGAGAAATCTGCACATTATATTGCTTCTTTGTAGATTCTATCTGTGAACAAGAACAAATTAAAAATCCCACAAATTAACTTTTTCATTCTGTTTATATATTTTGTCTATATGTCAATATAAAAGTGAAAGTATCCACGATTGCAATAACTGACAAATCCTACTACATAAATGTTAGAAGAATGTTTGTTATCTTAACAGTGAGACTGTCAGGAAAGCTGCTCTCAGATAGGTGGAAGATATTTGCAATTTGTGCAACAGATGGGTTTAGATTATGTAACTAAACAAGTATTTGATAATAGCTGGAGAAACATGGCAACTCAGTTTAAAATTTTATTTCTTGTACTTTTGATAGAGTCCCTTGTACTGGGTAATTTCAAAATAAGAAATAGAGCATTTCTGAACCTCTAAATTCTGATTAGTCATTGTCACAACTAGAGTGATTAGCTGAGGTGCTCTTTTAGCTCTTGCACCTTCTCCAAACATTGTATGAGGTTAAATATTGCCATTTTAAATAATCCACACAACTTCTTTGACTTTTGGGTAACCACCAAATAGAAGGTACAAACCATCTTTATGCTCATTTTAATGGGTTGTAAAACTTAGTACCTTCCTGAAACCTCTCAAAATGAATGGATTGGAAATAAAAAGAATCCTTTCATCCCTTTACAGTAGATATGCATATTGCATCATAGTGAACAAAGTGAAAGGAGGCACTGAAAATGTAAAAATGAGATTGCTTTACATTGCGGTCCACTTGCAACAAAATACATCGCTAACACATTCCTGTAAGGACCCTTTATTTCCTCTGGAATCTGCCTTAAAATAAAGCCAGTGTCTTTGACATGCAGGTAATTACTGAGAACTTCCAGGTGGATCAGTTTGCATTTTAACTGCAGATGGGACACAACATGGGGAAAGTTAATTTTTTGACTAGTCTTTCATCCAAAAGACTCAGTTTTTCAGCAGCTCACAGATTCAGATATTAGGGGTTGGAAGGGACTTCAAAGATCATCTAGTCCAACCCCCCTGTCAGAGCAGGATCACCTAGACCAAGTCACTCAGGAACAGATCCAGGTGGCTCTTAAGTGTCTCCAGAGATGGAGACTCCACAACCTCCCTGGGCAGCCCATTCCAGAGCTCTGTCACCCTTACTGAG
>JANHGL010001693.1:0-36765 GCA_024611195.1 Ceyx melanurus
CCGGAGGGGGGTTCTTATCTCTATCTTCCCGTACAGCGCGATATCTTCCGACCGCCAGGTCCTAGCTGCCTACAGGTGAGTCACCAACCAACCAAACAAACAGGTTTGACCTAAGCACTGAGATAAAATAAATGAGCTAAGCAGCAGCAACCTATGTGAGTATGAGAGAGACAAACCCAACTGTATAAGAAACTTACAGAGTCTAAGATATTCTTTCCCTTACAGTAATAGGAATTCAGCTGTGAAAACTCTGTGTCTCTAGACACTGCACAGTTTGCTTTCTACGTGCTGAGAATGTGCTTTGGCTCCAGAAGATCAAAAGAAAGGCACAAACAGATGACACCTTTGCTCTCTTTCCAGGATGAACTCACAGGTTCACCATGTCCCAGCTACAGCCACGTTCTTCACTGTTCCTCTCAAGAACTCAAACAATACAAGAGGCCCCCATGCACCCCAAAGCATGTAAGTTCATTACCTGGTTTAAATGACAGGGAAGTCAGGGCTTGCACCATTACTATGCACAAAAAAATAAGCTTCATACTAAGAAAAATGAATACTTTTTCTCTCTAACTCCATTAGCAGCTTTAATAGGTACAAGAAAGTATGGTACAAACTCCTTTTATTCAGTCTGCTGTTACTGGGTTGTTAATGGAAACATTAAGTAAAAAAGCAGCAGAATTAGAGACAACACTGACATTAATGCTGCAAAAAGGAGCCCTGCAGCTCCCCAGCATAGGGATTTCAGAGCAAGAGTGCATGTCATCAGGGGTACCTGAGAGAAGCAGATGAAGCTTTGCTTGTGCAAATCAAATATAATCTATCTTCAGAGCCCTCTAACTGACACTAATTCCTAAAACTCTTGTTTCTTTTGGCAATACTCCCCCAAACCCAAAGGAACCCAAAGCAGATCCACTGCAGCTTCTGTGCATTTCTTAAGATGAACACATTCTTTGCAAGTGCTCCAGGCCCAGCTGTGTAATGAAGACATTAACTCGTGAGAAGACTGTCCCACACACTGTCCCACCTTTGAAGAACTTCTCTCTTCCTACAGTAAGGAAGAGACAAGGAGCAGACCTTGCCCTGGGGGAGCAGGGTGGCTGCTGCCCCTCACACCTTCCCCAGACAGGCCTTTCTCATTCTGCACCCAGGTCACAAGTTAACTCCTCATCACTCAAGGCTGAGACATGAGTGCTTTAGGGAGCAGCCAGGCTCCTACAGTCCCTGCCTGGTTATTTATTCCTTCAATGAATGAACAGTGGTTAAGCTTCTTTAAAAAATACTGGCAAGGGACCTTGTCAAATGGCTTTTTGAAAGTCCAAATTGATTATATATCAGCAGGCTTTATCAACAACAAAGCAAACCACAAAACAGACAAAAAAGTAGCAACAGTAACACAAAAAATAAACAAACCACATAACACACAAAAAACCCCACAGCTTTTTTTTTTTAAACCATGTTCAAGTTTTGTGATTATTGAGGTGCTGGTGTTGGTTGGTTGTGTTTTGGGCCCACCACACTGTACTTCTATTTCATAAAGTGAAGAAAATTCTAGGTATGAGGAGCCACTGCAGATAGAGTTCAACTTCTCAGAGCAGGACTTAAGGTTAGTTTATCATCCTTTGTCTTCTAGTGCTTAAATGTTTTGAAGGCTGTTGCCTGATTTAAAACATCCTCACCCTGTCACTTGACTAGGTTGACTTTCCCTGGATTCTCCCAAGTCTTTTTTGGTGATAAATGTTTATTCTGAGCCACCCATGTGATGAATATAATAGACAACATACACGATACATCAGCTCAGCCTGACAACATCATATCATGGAATTCTCCTGTCTCAACTGACTGCAGTCATTCCTGGGATTTCCTTGGTGGAACAGCCCATCACCACATCTCTGAGCATTGGCAGTATAAATATTCTTCATTATTGCATGATCAGAGAACTCAGTAAACCTTCAGGGCCATCTATGGGGACTTGATTATTGAGTTTGGCAGCAATAGACTGTTAAACAGGTGGGCAACACAATTCCTGTGACCTCAAGTATCCTATAGAACATTTGTTTTGTATAGGATTTTTAATTCTGCATAACTCTGGCATCACCATAGTGCTTTTCTAGCACTATAGGTGACCCGGTTCTCAGTTTTCTGCTAAATGGAATATTACCTGCCAGCCTGCATTTCACTGCTGCTATCTGTAATTAAGAAAGCTAAACATAGATCAGATAAAGTTCCTCAAGGTTTTTTGTTCACTATGTGCTTTATTATTCTGACCTCGTATCCATTAGCATATTGAACAGAGTAATGGATATGTATTGCTACCTATTTAAAGCCAAACTACATTGCAATCTGCTTTAGCACAAGTTTGCAACTGAGTAATTTCTTTTGGATTTATAATCCATTTTCAAGTCAATTTGTTATTGAAAAAAGTAACTTTTCATGGAGAATGGCTGTATTTTCTGGTCACCTCAGCATCTGTCCTGCATTTCAAGCAACAGTGTCCTCAAGAGACAGAGAAATTGAACAAATCCTTGAAAGTAGTAGAAGAAAAAACTTTGAGTAGCTCAGGACACAGTTTTTATTAGAGGCTGTAACCTCTGAAGTCAGTTTATCACATCCCTGTGTGGGGGCTGTGGCAATGACCCTGTGACTCCTCTTGAGTCAGTATGTCAGGGAAGAGCAAAGTGTTTGTGTGTCTGTTCCATCTCCTGCCCTCAGCAGCACCAGGCTGCCTCCTGGGATCAACCTTTTCTCAAGGGCTTGCAACAGTGCCTGGCAAAGACACTCTTCTCCATGCAAAAGCAAGGCCGAGTTCCTTCTCCCACCAGTAAGTGTGGAGCTGTGGTCCCCTCAGCCAGGCCATCCACACCCCTTGCAGGTGTCTTGCAAAACAGATGTTTTCTTGAAGGCAGCTCGTGAGCAGCAGGCTACCTTTGTGGGCTCTGGTAATGATTCCTTTTCTCAACTAAACTGTTAAGCTGCTTCACAACCCAAAGAGTATTTAATCTTGACTGGAAAAATATTTCTTTTCATTTTCAAGCCATAAGGACTGAGAATATATTTCCATATAAAATACATCATTTGACCTGAGCCAAGCTGTTTCACTTAATTGGAAAATTAGTAAGCCTTTTAAATAGCTTTGAGCAGATTTTCATAATATTAAAAGTGAACACTTGAAACCTAGAAAGTATTTCTTTAGAAAAGTCTCCTACAAAATAAACAGCAAATATCTATTTTGAAATGACTAATTATGCATTGTAGTCTCATAATTCCACAGGAAAAAGCCTCCTGCACATGCTCTCAAACACCACTCTCAAACATTTCCTAGTCCTTCCTTTGTTACCAGACAAACATGGGGTTCATTCAGAAGTTAGGAATCTAGGGTAGCTTTTGAGGACACAGTGGGAAGACAAGGGGAGTTGGGGATAAAACTAATAGGGGTGTGCAACAAAAAAAACCTTTGGATACCAGTGATCTACACATGAAGTGAAATCAATAATGCAACCCCATGAGAATGACTGCTTTGGTATTACACACCTCTGCAAAAACAGCAAATGAGTGAAGAGCTGGAGATCACTGGCTATGAAAATGAAGAGCTATTTGCTGTTTGCTGTGCTCCTGTATTTCTAGACAGCAGAAGGATCCTGCCACAAAGGGGAGATTGTATCTGCGTCAGAAAAATGCACCATCACTTTCAGGGTAGCACCAGAGCTTGGAGAAAACTGCCTGCCCAAAATGCAAGAAACCACATTCTTTTTTCACTTACAGGCATATTTTGCTGAGCAAAGACTTGATATGCTGCATTTTGACTTCTCTAAACATTAAGAATGGTAACTTCTTTTTTCCCCTCTAGCTACCTTAATAAATTGCTCCCAGATTTACTGAAGTGAGTGAGCATGGCTAAAGAATAACACAGAATCTGTACCTCAGAATACAAATGTAAATCCACCCATGACTGCCTTGCTCTATAACTTCTGTAATCGATCTATATTCCATTTTTACTCAGCTTTTATGAAGACAAAAGAAATTCCATGCTTTAAAGTAAATTTTCTTGAGTAAGATCTACGATTCTGACTTTCTATTAATTCAATAAACTTCAATATTCATTGGCTCCATAATCATTCTTTCAGTAAGCTTGGAAGGTCAGCAGGGAAAACACAGGGTTTTCTTTCTTCCTAGGCTGTGGCCAGCAAGGAACAAAGACTGTGAACATTTCTGATGGGGGTAATGCAACTACAGCCAACAGTCTCAGCCCACTCCAGCCACACTACTGAGAACAGCACCTTCATTATCATCCTGGAAATAGAGCCAAACATCTCACTGCTGTCCTTGAAAGCACTCATAAGGAATTTTGGTGGCCAATACCATACTGCAAACTAAAGACCATCTTGTGGAGTGATTTTTAACTTCCCAGTGCTGGGGAGAATAAGGAGATGATGAAAATAGATTATAAAACAGAACCCTGCTCCTATTCCCTTCTGTTTGTTTTAAACAGACATATTTTACACACACTGTCATTACACTCATTTTCTAAAGGGCAATTACAAAAATCCTTTTAAGGAAAATCAATTTCTTGGGCTCCTGGATGACTGTTGCTGACATCTGATTTGACTTTCTGGGTGTCATAAGGTATCATTTCTTCCACTCAGCCCTTCAATAAATTTCTTGGGGATGCCTTTGAGGTCTAATTCCTACATTTATACCTTGATCATGAGCTTTGTTTCTATAAAAAAAAAGCCTAGTAGGAAGCATTATGAAATGTATTTGTAATCATTCAGTGCCTCACACAGAAATTCAGATGAGTAACCTGAACAGATTGCTTGAATGCACACCTCTGATTTATGTTCTTACTATATAGAAATCGGCTTTAAATTAATAAAGCATCTTCCCTCCACACCTGCTCAAGTTTGTACAAACTTACTAGATAGCTTTTTTTTCTTTCTTTTTGAAATCACATGAGGTACTGATTGACTTGATGGGACATTCTAGACTAATAGGCTATTATATTAATCAATACCTTCAGCAATTATTGAGCTGCTTTATCCAGTCTATACATGGGAGGGATTTAAACCCTCCCATAAATACGGTTTTGTCAAATAATCCTTAAGTACTGAAGCCTACCTCTGCTTTTAATTTGTACAGAACTGGTAATAACTACTTTTAATGTGACTTACCAGGTTTCACATATACAGCTGGTACAAAATTAATGCTGTTTATCTCTGCAGAGGTGCCAGGATCTCAGTTAGGTCCATTTCTGTGTAACCTGGGCACTGGCTGGGCACTGCAGAGCCAAACTGTGACAGCAGGACACAGTCAGTTCAGACCTCCCCAGCTGACACTCACAAAGCCACAACCAGCAGGGAAATGCAGGAGCAGCAGTTGTTAGCAGAAAGAGAAGGTGGCAAAACAAACCTTCCACCACTGAACAACTGGGCAATAAGAATAAAGATCCCTGTTATTTTTCATCCAGCAAGCTGAGTGCTAGAGCATCATCTGCTTTAGAGTAAGTACCTAGAAAGTGCACAGCAACATAAGAATGTATAGATAGTTTCCATTCAGGCAAATTCTAGTTTCTGAATCATTTTTAATTGGAACACTGTATTCTCTGTCAGTCACCCCTTTTTATCAGCACTACTGGCCTCACAAGGTCATCAAACAGAAAGAGAAGAATTACAGCCTCATGTCACATTCTGGTGGCACTTTTATGTCTGAGTAAGACCTAAAGAATGGGGACCCTGGAAAACTGATTGCTCAAGATCCCCTGTGAACTGGTATGGAGTAGGAGGAATATTGCAGCATCTCTGACAGTTGGGGTCCAAGTAAAACTGCTTGGTCCTCAGAGCTGCCCTGGTTCTGTGTTAGCTCTTGGTCACAGAACTCTGTTTTCCTGCCCTCCCCCCACAGTGTGTACACTGCACACAAGAAATACGTTTGGCATCAAGCTCCTGTGACCAACTCTCCCAAGGGTATTGGATTCAGAAAAAAGGGTGGTCCCCAAAGCCCACACCTTTCTTTGTCAGGAATTTATGAACTACCTTTAAGCACCGTTGACAGCCTGATACATGGGTCACTTGCAAATCAGTTTTTCCTGCTGAATTATTACACTATTAACTCCACAGCTTTCTCAGCTTTGCAAAGTGCACTTCTGCAGTGTCTGTGAAGAATGAATAGCCTCGATAAATCCCATTATACACAGGAGCAATGAGAATAGCATATTGCTGACTTTAGGATAATTAGAGCAACGCTGGATTTCAGATTGTTTTGAAGTGATTAGCATTGTGTTCTCATTTCTTTAGGTGAATGATTTTTAAGGCTCTCATTTTCTAGAAGCAGGTATGAGATGTGGATTCGGGAGATGAGACAGGATTTTATGATTATTTATTAGTGTTATCACTACAATAGCATTCATAGGAACCATCTGATAAAAGATCTCATCATGATTTATGTTTGATAAGCACATCACCAGATACAAGACTCCCCCTGCTCTGACAGCTTATTTAAAGCATAGCAGAGCAGGCAGGAGGAAGCATCAGGGCTTTTAGTACACTGGAACTGCTCTCATCTTCACCAAGCTGCAACCACCATGTTGGCCATTAAGATTAAAAGCATTAACATTTCTTGGTTAATGCTGAAAATAAACTACCACAAAATTATACTGGTTTATTCTGAGTTCCAAGCAGGAACAATCAAAGAAATTTCATATCCACAGCCCATACTCTGGCAATCATTTTAACAACCTTTTTAACTTCAGGTTTGTTCACTAAGGTCATTAAGCTACAGTCATGGAAATCTTTTAAAAAACAGAAATTGCTCCTACTCTTTGATCAACACAACTGAGATTCTTTATTTTAACAACCTCTGTAACTATCTCAGACACATATTCCCTCAGCAACATAAAGCAGCAAAACTCCACATAAATCAAGCAAGCTTTTTTCCACAGGCAAGAAATGAAGAAACTGCAAATGCAATACTTGGAAAACCTGAGGAATGATGTAACAGGGTTCACACTGTAAAGTTACAAAGCCAGGAAAAGCTACGTCTCCAAAGAAAGCTGAAACACAGAAGGAATTTTCCTTGTAAATCTCTTTTCTCAAGATCTACCCCATGACTGACAGGCATAATCATCATATAGGTATCTAAGATAAATAAGACAACAAGAACACAACTGCTTATAACAGACCTTAAGTTTTATCATAAAATAAGATACTTAGTCCTCAAGCATCTGATATCAAAATGAAGAAAGCCAGTGTCTTTTCAGTTGTCCCTGCCAGTGGCACATGCAGGGAGAGTAATGCTGAGAGTCAGTTTGTGGAGTTGCAGTTACACACTTTTTCAACTGCTGGATTCTTTGTTCAGCATGCAGAGTAAAAACTATATACTGACAAGTTTTAAAGAGAAACAAAAGTAATTTTAAGAGAAGAATGGGTGCAGTGACATTTGAGGCTTTGGTCTGCTTGGACAGTTTCCTGCAGTACCCACACAATGATATTTCAGCCCTTCATCTGTTTTGTGCCATGGATGGACGGGAAACAAAAGCCCCCAGGCTTGGCCACCCAAGGCACCTATGACAGCTTGTGATGATCTAGGGGCCAGCTGCCAACAAGGGGGAGTTCCCCTGGCACCCTGGCAGTGGGATAAATTTTTGCAGATTGTACCTGAAGAATACAAATAGTAAGTAAAATTTTAAAATACCTTTTCCAAGCTTATAGCAAAATAAAATGAAAACACTTTTACAAAAACATTTTAAAAGCCTGAAAAGTATAATCTAATTTAATAAAGGCCACTGCAATTCTTTAAAAATTGTACTGACAGGAATTTTTTTCATTTCTCTCTATATCATTTCACAGCACAAAAAAATAAAGTCGTGCTTTTTATATATCTAAACATTTATGTTTAGATGTATTAATATATATGCATATTATATATTTTTATATATAATATATAAACATATCTATAACCATATATATTTATGTGTATTCTATTTTATTTTCTGAGATCCCTGGGCCTTTGGGTCTGCTTCACAGAGCTGTGCACCCAAAGCCTGTGAATATACAATGTGACTTCACCCATGTAAATCTCAACCAGTGGAAGCCAAAATCTCTTGTCAGCAGGAGTCAAAGTACAAAAACCTCTCTCAGAATGTATGGGAAGGGATTTCCATTGCCCTCACCCAGGACCATTCAGTGAACCTTCTGGCAATCCTGAGGCCAAGGCCCTGGGAGTGAGCTCTGCTGCAGACAGAGCAGTGTTGGCACAGAGCTCCATGGAGATCCCAAACATGTTTCCTGCTTTTTATTACATGGATGAAAGGGTTGTTACCTAAAATACTGGCCCTAGAAAAGCACCAGTGAACTGACTGTTTAATCAACTCACTAAAACACTCCAATATACTAAAAGAATATTAAGGATTTATCCTAGGAATAACAGCAGATCCTCTCCTTCCTTCAGTGAGTTTAGATGTACTGTATGTGAAGATGGAATATTCGGGTACCATGCAGTAACCATTCATTTCAGATTCCCACCCACCCCCACCCCCCAGAAAGTAATAAATGCAAATACTCCATTTCCACCCATCTAATTTTGTACAAGAATAATTCATTTTAATAAGTCTGCCTATAATGGTTTACTCAGAAATATGTGGAGAAAGTTCTAAACCAGTATTTCCCAAGCATATTGCCCTAAGGCAACTACACTTGAGATGTACACTTTCTCCTTCTCTTCTCCCAGGGGACTCTGCAGCAACTCAGTGCAACAAGTGCCATGAGCTGGGAGGAGATTCAGAGTAATTCCCTGGCACAGAGCAGACACAGAACCTGTGCTCAGGTATTAGCATGCCTGGGGAGAATTGCTTCCACTCCCTGTTTTGCACAGTGCTTAGCACCAAAGGGAACTGATCTCTGCAGGGGATTCTACATGTTACTGTAATATAAAGAATAATAATGATGTTTATAAAAGCAATGAGGCTTTTAGATGAAATGCACTACATCAATGTAATCTGTTGTGAGGAATTAGTCTTGTCTATGGGAAAACTTCTAAACCTCCACTTAAGAAGTCCAAAAAAGTTATGAAGTTCCTGCAAATTGGATGTGTCCTCTTTTACCACAAAAGCATCCTTTTGTTTGAGAATGTTAACGACCAAATGATAATTGGATTCTTAACTATTTTTCATAACTCAGATTCTTAATCCATTTGACATATGAATAGAAAACAGAATTCATTTTGGAATAATGATAATCCTTAAATGTGCATAATAGCACAGAAATTATTAATTCTCCAGAAAATGTACAATTATGAGAAGGCAGCAAAACCCTTAGTAAAAGATGCAAAATATTTTATAATACATTAACATAGCTGCCCACAGCAGACAACTGAATCAAAGTATTTCAAGAGTTCGTTGTGTTGTGTGGGGGTGTTTGTATTTTTGTAATGCAAAAAAAAAAAATGGGGTTTTTAGGTTTGTAGGTTTTTTCCCCCAAACTATCCTTTATGGAGCTGACTAGATAATCAAGCAGGATGTTTCTCAAAAAACAAAAGTCAAGAAAGGCATGAGCAAGAAACAGCAAGTTCTTCTACCAATATTATCAGTTATTACATGATGACAAATGTTGGAAGGTATTTTGTCTTCAAAAAAGAGTAGAAAACTGGTCTAATTTAAAATAATAAGCTTGATATCTATTGTATATTGCAAGTGGGCTTTTCAAAACAATTACACAGACTGAGAAGAAACAGAAGGAACTTTTAATAGCATTTCTACACAGAATCTTTTATCTTTTTGACTAATAGGCTACAAGTTCAGCTACTAGTGAAACCAAAGCTCATTGCTTTGGATTTAAATAACAAATAGAGGCAAAAGAATTAAGTCCCTTCAAAAGGCAATAAAGAGATATAAATAGACCAGCTCTTTTCTAGGCAGCCAACAGCAGAACTGAGGCTGCACACAAATGCACCCTTTTCAGACCCCTCAACGTCAGGTGAAAGCCTCCAGCTGCCACAGTCAGCAATCATGCTACTTCACTCCCAGTAAGCAGCAAATGATGAAGCAGTCCAACTGAGATAAAGACATAATAAACTAAAAATTCATTTTTCCAACCAAATCAAACATATGGAGGCCCAGAAATAAAAGCCCTGCAAATAACACCACAGGCTTACTGCTGCCCCAGCCCTTCAGCAGCTACATGAAGAGGTTCCTGACACCCAGTGACTGCTGGAAAAACAGAGAAGAGCAGCACTCACCTTTGCTCTGCTCCTGAAATGATGATAAAGACAGATGAGGGAGTCGATTTTGGAGCATGGTGAAAAACACTGTATGCATTACATTAGCCAAATAACTGGTCTCCAGATTGGCATGTGCTGTGGTAGAGCAGCAGTGTCATGAACAATAAGAAGAGAGGGAAGCTTTGAGTTTTTCCAAACTCCACCTGGTCACACTGGCATTAGCTAAAATTAAATGCAGGGAGAAAAGAAAATACTAAAAGAAATACAGGGATTTTTCCAAAACACTTGTGAGAAGACATTAGTCACAATGAGCAGTAAGGATCACATCTATACTGCATAAGAAGTGACACAAGGTCAGTCCTAGAAACTGTATTTTTTTTTTAAGTGAGAAGGTAAGTTTTTGTTAATATCAGATGAGGGACAACAGGCTTCAAAAGAATAAACGTAGAAAGTTGCTATGAATAGAGAACTGGAGCTAGTCTTTTTTCCCCTGCATTAGACCTCAATGGAGAGTTAAAGAACAAGCAGCTTTGTGCAGCACAGCAGAAATTACACTGGTATTCCACCTGACCTCAGAGCAGCATCTCTGAGGACGAAGAAAATGTCCAGGGTTTTTCCACAAGCAGTATGCACCATAATCTACATGAAGTTACTCATAATGTTCATAAGCCGTTTTCTGAATGCAGAAAGGCACAAGGTTGACTAAGTATGTTAATTTTGCTTCTTACTTTTGTAAAAAGAAATATAAGCCCCCCATACCCTGTTTTAAAATGGTGGGGGAAACAGTTATTTACATTTTCTAAGGGTTTTGACCCCCACCATTTTCAGTTTATGATCTGCTCTTACAGAGTTCTCCCTACCTTCATGAAATGAAGTACTGTGAGATTCAGCACGTTACAATTCTTTGACCTTCTGTTCATCTGCCCTATTGGGATGCAATTTGCAGATCTGCTAGATGAAATTGGAGCTCAGAAGGAAAAGGATGGAGTTGTTAGCAAAAACTGCTAAGCTAATTTTTGCCTGCAGAAACATTCATAAATCTACTGCAGGCAAAATCTTAACTCTTTCACATCTGCAAAATTAAGGGAAGCAACTGTTTTCAGTAGCACTGATGTCATTTCCGCTCATCTGTACCATCTTAAGCTGCAGCTGTCTGTACAGCAGCATGGATCACTCAGCTGTTGCCACCTTAGCTTCCAGGCTGTCTCATCCAAATTGCAGGAGACATCTTTTCTCCCTAGTTTCAAGTACATTTTCCAAGAAACACCACCTCTGTGCATAGCCCATTCAACTAATCTCCTTGGATACAAACAGGGACAAAAAAAAGATGGAGGAAAGAAAAGTGTTTAGGATGGCAGTGACATTTAAAATGTAACTTGTGCTCTTTTGCTCCAAGTATATGAGAAATTATTCAAGTTATGGAAACCTGAACTTTTAATCTTTTCCACTAACCTTTCTACCATCTAGCTGTTGATTCTTCCTGTGCTTTACAGGTCACCAGTGTACCAGTTACTATCAGCAATGTCAGTCTGACTGCTTGAAAGTGATTGCCTGTCAAAATCATCCAGGTGATCCAAAGCAAGATCTTCCTCGAGGTCTCCTGTATCTTTCCCCCTCTCTCTGCCTCCCTCAGCATATTAATCTGCTAACACAACTGTATTTCCAACAGGCTGCACAGAGCCCTCAACTTTTTTTGCTGGCACAAACATGGGAGAAAGATTATGATCTTAACAATAGCATGGGATTTAATTTAAGTCTCAACCAATTAAAAGCCAGTCAAAAGGAAGACAGACATTTTAAAGTTAACTTTACTAATTCTCAGTACACCTTACCTTCCTGTGCCATCCACTGTTCCCATATTCTCTCCAAGCTAAGCATGACAACCTCTTTGGTCAGAGACTGCCTTTTCTCACTGAATTTTCCCTTATTATCCTCTATTCAAAACCAGTCTCACCCATTATAAATGGCCTCACACTTTGTAGTAAGAAACTAAGATCTAGTTTGGAGTTGGAGTCTTGAATTTTCTTTCATTTTCACTAAAAGTGTGGAATGTTTGAACCAGCTTTAAACAGAAACACAAACCCTTGTTCTGTGACACCCAAGGCAAGCTGGGACATGGAAACTGACCTTAGTTCCCCTCCTACGGTATTTTCTTCACAGTGAGAAGCACTCTTAAAAGTGTGAAGGAGCAGAAGTACATTGAATAGCCAATGGTACTCCTGTTAGAGCCAGGCAGACATCCACATGCCACTGAACTGCCTTTCCCTGTGCATTTGCTGCAAGTGAGAATGAGAACTGCTTCTGTCAGAGAAAGAAGGTCACTGCTTATGCTAGTTGGCAAACACAAAACCCTTGACAGACTTACAGCTACTGTTTGAAGAGCAGGAACAAAATGCACCTTATCAGTGTTTGCAGATGGAGTGGCTCGTAAGATACTGATAAACTGCTTAATTTTAATTAATTTCTTTATCTACCACAAAGCTACCCAGGTAGTACAACTTCCAGGTTGGTTGGTTGGTTAGCAGGGAATGTAACTACTGAAAATACAAAGATTTTTCATCCATTCTATGTACAATTAAATTTTCATCCTTTAGCTGTAAACGAGGAGTGTACAAATGAATTGTTGAAGTCTACAGCTAGTTTTGATGTACAGAAACAAGAAACTGACCTAATTCCACTACTCTCAAAGGAAAGGCCTTTGTTAACCTTTCACAAGCTTTCATCAGCCCTTGAAACAACTGAATTTGGATTAATTGGGCAAAGCTTCCTTTTTATTCTGATCTAAATGGTGCTTTTAATAAGCTATACATATTTTGTGCTCAAAAGTAAGAGAAGTCTGAAGAACAGGACAGTTTTACCAGGACATCTAACCTAGGTTAGCCAGCTGTACCTTTGAAAGCACTCTTTTGTGTGACTGCAGGTAACCAACTATTACCCAGTGAAGAAATGTCATTCAAGTCAATTTCTATCTAGCTACCAAATTCTGGATTCTGCACAAGTAGCTCATAGGCACTTCTCCTCTTTTACTGAAATAAATTCAGACTGACACCTAAGAAAAGCCTACCATCTGCTGGGAGCTGCTGAACCCTTATTATTCCTTACCCGAGATGTGCAGGCATTTAAAGGTCATTTTTCCCTGAATGTTCTTCGGGTTACTTTAGTTAGATAGCAGAGCAAAGCTCATACTAGTGAGAAGGTCAGGAATATTCAAGACAGTAGTCTTAATATTAGCAGCATAATTGGGCCTAGAATATAATAAAACAGACTAGGAACAATATTTTTTTTTTAAAAAAAAGGAAAAGCCAAGAAAATGTCACTCTACTTTTTTTACCACCTGTGGAAATGAGTCTCAAAGGTGTTAAAAACAAAGCAATTAAGTAATTGAATACACGAAGATGGAACAGTTTCAGCTTTCAACTTACATCTACCACCTGTGTGGAAGCAAAGTGGGTCTTGATCCTCTTATTGAACCCAAATCAATCCAAGAGGACAACTTAAACAGTCACACAGAAATATTCTGTAGTTATTTTTATCTGAAAATAGCTTCCTATAACTTCCAGGGTTGATTGCAATGGTTTTGGCTGTGCGAGTTAAGAAAGTGTCTACAGCTTCTGCCTTAGCAAATGAACATGATGTACTCTGTATGATTCTATCCTGATTCCTCATTCTGAATATCCTCACTTTCCATCAATAATGCAGCTCCATCTGTTTTCAGTCGCTCTGCCTTTACTTAGGAGGGTGTCATTATTGTTGTCTTACACAAACTGTATCCTAAGATAATTCAGTTTGTCACCAGTTAAAAAAAAGTTGATCCTGTATGATAAACATCTCCAGAACTACCCTGAGCCATGCAGCAAGGGACAGCCACTGAGCACTACACAGCTTTACTGTCGTGTCACTGTTACGGCCCTGGGAGGCAGAGCACACTTGGTGGTGAGCAATGGCATCAAAGGGGAGGCACTACCACAGAAGAGCAGAGCATGCTTTAAGTACTTTATTAACATTCTGCATTGCTGGGACCTCTAATTCTTACCAGTTCCCTTAAAAATTAGGGACACTGGTCAGCCTGCATAATGCAAGGGCAGCTCCTCCCATTTAGACAACCTGAATCAATCTTTCAGTAGTTCTGTCCCACATTCTATTAACACAGGTAATATTTCCTAATTACAGATGCTATTCTGAATAATAATTTCATTCTTTTTATGAAAAGTTTCCTAATAGGTGTGAGCAAAGGAAGCTAATGCTAATTAACCTGCCCTTGAAGTGCCCTATTATCAGAGCACAGGCTTGCAATCCACTCTGAGATGCAGCCTCTGCCTTCATACATTTATTGACTTAAATTCCATGAGGCTGCATTCCACACCAGGGAGGCTCAGACAGTATGAGCTGCAGCTATCACTGCATGGGGATGGCCTCAACTGTATTTGCTTTTACTTATCTGTTAGTCTCAGTGGTCTGTAATTCTCTCTAGAACATTCCCATGCAAGTGAAAAGAGTTGATCTTTCTCCTGAATGTGAATAGTTTCCTGAGGTACAGGTCTTCACCACACTCCATGACATGGATTAGGCAAGAATAAATACTGGGCACATGGCAGTTCACCACTCAGTCCAGTTGAGATTTTGTCCCAGCTTGCTGTGATTTAACATCCCATACTCAAACAGTGTGGTGGTAGGGATTATGCAAATCTTTGCCTTTTATTTTTTATTAAAATAGCTTTTAATTTTCATTTTTATTATGCAATTCATGTCTCAACCAAAAGTGAGAAAACACTTGACTCTCACAGCCCATACTGAACTCAGTACAGTCAATGCACATGAGTCTGTGACAGGGTTCTCCTAACTGGAGGAGTTTACTTGTGTCCAGTTCTGATCTCCCCAGTTCAAGAGGGACAGGGAAATACCAGAAGAAATGCAGTGGAGAGCTATGAGGATGATGAAGGGACTGGACTCTTACGAGGAAAGGCTGAGAGCCCTGGGGTTGTTTAGCCTGGAAAAGAGAAGACTGGGAGGGGATATGATGAATGTTTACAAATCTCTGCAGGGTGGGTGTCAAGGAGAAGGGGCCAGGCTCTGTTCAGTGGTGCCCTGTGACAGGATGAAGGACAATGGGAACAAACTGGAACTTGGGAAGTTCCACCTCAACATGGGGAAAACTGCTTCACTGTGAGGGTGACAGAGCCTGGCACAGGCTGCCCAGAGAGGCTGTGGAGTCTCCTGCTCTGGAGATTTTCCAAACCCACCTGGATCTGTTCCTGTGTGACCTGCCCTGGGTGATCCTGATCTGGCAGGGGGTTGGACTTGATCTCCAGAGGTCCCTTCCAACCCCTGCCATTCTGTGATCCTATTACTTTTCCTAGCAGTGAAGTACCAGAACAGAGTATCCCATGATAAAGATATGAAAGGCCCTAAAGGAACCCCATGGATTTTCCCCAAGTTTTCTTTTTCTGTGATATTGATGATAGTAGGCAAAAAGTTAATTTTTCACTAAAATGGCAACTTTCCCCCCTCTGTCAGGATACATGTGTCACTAGGAACACCCAGGAGCACTGCAGCCAGAGGCCAAGATTCTGGTCTTCACATCAAGCCATGAAGTGCTGCCCACATATCTACCTCCCAGACTCTGCCCTTCTTCCTACGCAGGAGCTGTCTGGGCTACAGCTGAAACAGGAGTGACCTGGGGGCAGAGCCTGCTTGTGTCACACAAGGGACACTCGTGTATCACAGCAGTGCTGCAACATGTCACTCCCATCTCTACAGCACACATTGGTGTTTGTGTCCCCAACCTTGCTGTAAACATTGACATTCAGCCCATTGGTCTGGAAAAGTAATCAGAGTCCTTTTCAAGACAGTAAAAAACTGACTTACATTACTAGGCAGATTTCCCAGTATAGAAAATCTTTCTACAATAATGCAGAAGCCTCTTTAAGCAAGATGTAGGTTATTCTATATACTGGCAGGAGAATAACTCCTCCCCCTTCTCCTCCAGTTTCCATGTGTTCTGGGTGACTGCTGCTGCTTTTGACAGATGAGTATTAATGATACCGTGCAGGCAGGAGCTATTTCAGCTTTGCTATTGTACAGTACCACTCTGGAGTAATTAAACTCTGCCTGGAACACTGGGAACAAGGCTCTCCGTGCCACTGAGTTTCTATCCTGATAGAGAGTGCAGAGAGGGTCCAGAATAGAAGTAGTAGGGGTACCTAGGGTCTGTACAGAAAACTAAATTCAGGGTTAGGCAGAAAACATGGTTGGAAATTTGTGTAGACATGCATTTGTTTCATTTCCTGAAAAGCATTCATTTGCAAGTGGAGTCTGTCCTTTGCCAGGCTACCATGTATTTTTCCACCATTCAACTTAGAACTGGTTGAACAAACAACAAACCATAATTCACTCACATTTCCACACCTAAAATGCCAAGTTTGGTTCATGGTCATACAGAAAGATACTAATCATAGTAATTATTTGGAAATACTTGCATTCCAGGTTGGTAAAAACACACACGACCTCTGATCACAAGTTTAAATAAATTCTAAAACTATCCTGATAGTCATTACCCTGAATCTTCCATTCTGTTAACCCCTCAGAGTACAGCCACAGAAACCTTTACAGCCAACTGCACAAGAGCAAACAATGCAGCTAAAAGTCTGCCAGATTAAACCGTGTTTTCTAATTCATAATACTCTTAAACATCTCATCTTCTCCTCTTTAATTACTGTTAATTATATCCAGTATTCCTGTCCACACCAAGTACAGGCATCATTTGAGCAGAAGTAGAAATACACACTTTTATTGAGAGATGCTGGGCTCATCATTTGGAAACCTTATTCCTAAAATTAGGTAATTCAGAAATCTCAACAAGCAAACACAGAAAAGGAGCTCCCATGTGCATAGCTAATAAATTAAAACTATCAGTTCCAGAATGTCTTGACAAAAGCAACCTTTTCTTTTCCAGAGACCAAACCATGGTGCTACAGACAGGATCAATCTACAGGTCTGACTGCAAACCAATCTTCCTGCCCCTGCAACCTGAGCACCTCCCAGAAAAAGCTGGGTCAGTGCAAATGGAGACATCCCCATGAGAAGTGCTGGTGTTCCAAGGACAAGTGAGGCCTCAGGACTCAGGGAGCCATGCTGAATGTCCCCTCCCAGTTAGGGTCCTGTGAGCCTAGAAATAACTTGTCCTACACTTTTAATCACTTTCTATAGGCTTGGCTCAAGGCTGAGAAACTGCCCTAAAAAAAAAAAGTGCACCTATTTGACTATTTTGTACTGGTAATCGGGCAGAAAATTGTGAGAGAGGAAGTTAATGCAAACTGATATATCTCAATTAACCTTGAGAATAATCTGTCTCAATGAGCTTGCATATGTTCAGACCTTCTCTGTAAAACAAAATTCATGTAACATTTTCCAACGTACACTTTAAAGTCAGGAAGAATTCTTACCCAGTCCATAGGCTACTAGGTATGTTTGGATACCCCGAACACTTTCATGCATAAAATGCTATTTATTGTGCTAAAAAACCTAAATTAACTCATAGAACATTGATTTGCTATTTTGCTGACAGAAAACTGAGTCCATTCACTTTGCCACCAGTGGCAGAAAGTCCAGCTGGAGACAAGTCACTAGCTGAGTACCCCAGGGGTTGGTGCTGGGACCAATACAATTTCATACCTTCACTGATGCCTGGATGATGGGATGGATGCATGTCTCTGCATCTCTTCAGATGTGCATCTCTCATCCTCAGCACCAATTCTTTATCTACTTCAAAACACTAGCCGTGAATTCTCCCCAAAAAACCCAACCACAACAAAACCAAAAACCTCCAAGTAAACACCACACATACCAAAAAACCCTCACACAAAGGTTTGCAACAAATACCATCAATAACAAATATGAGGTTATCCTGTAAGTTAGTGTGGGTGAAGCAGGCAAGCTTTGACAAACAGACACCTTTTCAGGAGTCATGGTAGGAACCAGAGAAATGTACAGCTCTCCCATATGTAATTTTGACTCATGTTTGAACACATTGTTAGCGTGTCATTAAAATGGGTAGACCTGTCTACATATGGAGATTTAATCCCAACAGGTGAAAGTAAATCACAGAATTGATTATGCTTATGACAATTGGCAGTACCCTGGGCTAAATGTCATGATGTATTTGGAGACAAGTAGGCATGACCATCTGTGATGGCTGCTACAGTATGGGAAGAGATCCAAGGCACGGCCATGGAGAGGTTTCTGAAGCCTGCTGGAGGTGCTGAGCACTGCATACCAAGAGCTGGCTGGCTGAGCTACAGCGTGTTCTCAGACCAGACAGGGCTCCAGAGCACTGTCCCAACTCACTGTTCTGTTCATTCCAAGCAGCTCCTGACTCTTTAGTGAGAAGTCAGGTACAAGAATGGGAGGGCATTTTGCAGAGCACGCTGCACCCACACAGCCCCCACAGGGAGTGCTCTTGCCAAAAAACAGGTGATTCATTCCACAACATTTGGAAACTCTGGACTATTTTGGTCTAATAGCACAGCTATTGTTCTTAGGGTTCTTGTCTTCCTTCAGAATTAACTATTATTTTAACATGGGAAAACTACCTGTGATTCTGTCAAACACACCTACATTTAGAATTTGCATTCACAAGTGTAAATAGAAATATGCTAGAGGCTATTTATTAGGTAATCAACGTAAGAAGTGCAACAAAAATAATAGAAAAATCAGATTTTGCTTTTTTGACAATTGTTTAGCCTACAAAAAATGTTTCAATAGAGAAAACTCTCACTGCCTACCCAGTGAAGCAGAGATAAACCCTTCTGTTCTGAATAGCTTGACAGAAGTTGGATAGAGAGTTCATTATTTACATCAGGAGGCCTGTTGCCTTATGCTTCATTAGATTTGGAGACCGAATTACTGCTTGAATGATCTCTATTAAAGTAGATCACTAAAAACCTTTCCACTAGATTAATAATTCTAAAGATGATTGTTAATTTTCCAGTAATACTGAAGAAAAAGTCAATCCTGTCTGTTTCAAACTAGAGACTGAAAAAGCAAAGACTGCCACATGAAGGGGAAAATAAAAGGTATTTTACAATTCAAATACTCCATCACAAAATTAATTTTGTTCCTCTTACCATAAATGATATGGCCAGAGAAGCTTCAGAAACTCCTCAGCTAAGACACATGAAAACCAAAAGTTATCATCAATCCCAGGTTGCAATGTCTGTGAACAATTTCTGTTGGAGAATAGAATGCAGTTAATACTCCTACTCACTTCTACACTTCTGCAAAGCCCTGCAAAAAAACCAAATCTCCTCGTCTTCAACAAACCATACAATACAAATGAGCTCAACTTTAATGAAGGCCTTCAAAAATTATGTTGAGCTTGACCCTACTCAAAAGCAAAAAGTCATCACACTCAGCCATCCTCAGTGGTTGTGCCATCCTATCAGTCACGAGTCTGCTAGAGTTGGAAGAGTCTATAGATTCCCATTATCAGCAATGTAATTACGTTTTCTAAACTACTGCATGGAGAGAAGGAAACCCAGTTCACTGACTGTGTCATCTTAGAGCTCTCTGCTGGAAGAACACAAGGTTCACAGAAAAATATTACAATTATTTATGCAGAAAATTGATACTGTGGCAAGGCGTTTTTATCATGTAAGTTATAGGTCATGGAAAACTAAATTTATGGAGGAAATGTTATACTTGTAAAAGGAATCTCTTTTTTTTGTTGTTGCTATTGTTTATCACTGTTCATCAGAAACTTATGAAAATCAGTAAGTGTTCTGATTCTTGCATTATTTCTGTTAATACCCCACTGTGATGCATCTTTAAAGCCATTTCTGAAGTTGTTATTTTTAAACACTGATCTTAAAAAGCTATAGTCAAAAGTTCAGAGATATGTATAAATGAGCCTGAGAAAACATGCAATATAACAGCTATGATAACAGAGCATCTGGAAAATTCAAAAGAATGATACCATCTTTCTTGCCACAGGAGATTTAAACCACACTGTATCTGGAAATGCTTTTTTAATCTTTGTTTGGTTTCTAACTTTTTTTAATTATTTTTTTTCAGTATTCTCTAGAAATGAAATCAAGTAAAAAAAATAATTGAAATCAAGTTGTAATTAGTAGCTTCATTTTCTAAAAGGGATACAATTAAGGATGAAGCTTCATTACAAATTTCATGCTGAAGTGTAATTGTAAGCCTCTTAATTATTCTACAGGCCTGTGGAATTACACAGCTAGGATATTTGGTACCTGGGGTCCCTCTCCCTCCAGCTTCAACCCCAGGAGAACACCCTTCTCTAGCAGAAAGGCAGGGCTAGCTGCAGGGCTGCAACCCTTGAAAGCAACACTCCTGGTGAATTTTCACTTTCTCTGCTTCACTCTCAATTCCCCTGGCCTGCATCATCCTTTCCCTGACTGCCAGCATGGGCAATTAGAACAATCTTCATTCCATGCAGATAAAATACTTCCTGCCCTACCAGTTGCCCCTTTCAAGCACTAAGGTTTATTATACTTTGGATATATGGAGAGCAGTTCCAATTCAATACTGTAATCTCTACAGAGAATCTTCAGCACTAAGTACCTCAGGATTATAAAATGGCCTGGCTGTAGCTCTCTGGTCAACCTGTCTGACCTCCAAGCACTTCAATTAACTGCAGGAGTGAAAAGAGCAGTGCTGTGCTCAGGGAAACAGAGCCAGGGAGCTGTTTCAGAGGAGAACCACAAAAGGCCCTGTACAGTTTACACCAGTCAAAAGCCAACGTTGAGCAACATGATTTTTCCAAGTATGGGGTTTTTTTTGGATACTGTCTGCATCACTAATATCCTTTTCAGAATCTTTATGTAAAGACTAAAGTGAAGAGCAACCCACAGTCAACTCAGAGCATCTTATTAGCTAGCCATGACACAAATCCTTGTCATCCGGAGAGAATTCCAACCATTATCTGTGAGGATTTCTGTACCCTTTGCAGCACTCTGTCAGTTACTAAGATAATATGCTTATGTTTCCTATGTAAATCTATATTGCAGAGGTTGTAGTCCTTCACTTTACATGTCACAATCCCACAATACACCTGCTCCTGAATGAAATATTATTTGGGATTGAAATTTATTAAAGGTTTAAAGAGAAAACAAACTGTAAGGACTTTATAGCTGACAATAGGCTAATGGCAGGCAGTCAATGTAAACACTGTCAAGAGTTAAGACTGTCAAGAGTAAGCCACAAAAGAACATTCACAAGACTGGGAATTACCTTCCAAGAACTGTTGAAGTGCTAGGAACTTCTCATACTCCCATTACCACATTCTTGTGCTGTGAACCCCAAGTCTATCTGTGTTATGTCAGCTACAGCATTTTCAGAGTCCATCCACAAGCAAGATTTCCAATACAGGATGCCTAAGGAGGCAAGTTGGGTGATTCTTAGAACATCTACCAGAATAAAGTGGAGATTTTTCACAGAAGCTCTTGGGTAAACGTAGAGACACCATGAATACTACCTGACCAGCTGAAGGCTTTGTAAAGTAAGTATTGTATGATAATGTGGAGCACAGACATGCTAGGAGGGTGTGGGGTAAATGCCAGCTGCTAAATTTTGCTGGTTAAGTACACTTCAAAGGCAGAAGTAAGACTTTGATTTTCCTATTATCACAGTTTGAGCACATGGACAAAAAGGTACCATGATGGCAACGTGAAAGACCCACTCCACTGACAACACTGTACCAGTCTGAACTGAAAACCCCATTTTCCACATCACTTCAGTTAGTGCTGAAGAGCTCTACTGAGCCAGGGGGGCAGGTCTGGAGTATTAGCAGCTCTCACATGCTAATCTGGGAGCAATTCTCTCACAGAGACCCATTAGGCTAAGTCAGCAGGAGAGCTGCAGGAGCCTCACAGTCTCAACTCCTTCAGCACTCCAGCTGGCTGGCTCTAAAGAGTAAATCCAACACCTATAAAGCAAAAGCCTCTAATTATGGCAAATGACTAGGCTGCCCAGCTCAAGGAGTGGACTTTTTCCTGACAACTAGACTGAGGCAAACATTCTGAGAAGAAAGCAGTGGCACAGCACCTGTGCTAGGCAGCAGGAAGGTACACTGCAGAACTCATCTGCACATAAAGCTGACAGAGCTCTACAAACTTCAGGTGGTACTGCAGTGCCCAGGCAGCTATTGCCCTCAATTAGGCATTCTTCAGCATATCATAATTCACATACACATCTAATAACTGTAAAAGATTAAAATACTTTTGCACTTTTCTCCATTTAAGATTTCACATATGCCTCATAAGGAGAATGAGATGCTACCAAATATGAAAGAGCTCAATGACTGCAGTATACATTCCTTGCTGTTTCTCCTCAAAAATAACATACAGATGTTTAATTTCTCACTGCTGATCTCCATACAAATAAACACAACATACAGTTTGAAACATACTGATCCCAACTGCACTTAGAGACAGAAATGTTCCATCTATTTACAACACAGATCCAATCCACCTCATCATATAAGCCCTCTAATTTCATCTGCTGTACCAGTTCTGTACCAGATAAACTCTCACATTTTGATTTCCTAACCTGTATGGATTTTCACCATCAAGATTACTCTTAGTCAACAAACAAGTAATTACTTTAATAATTATTCTACTAATTGCTCAACTACTCACTAAAAAGGTAAGTAATTACTGAATTAATTCAACCATCACCAAAGAAAAGATGGACATACATAGGTTAGCAATAAAAATATGATTTGAAAAACTGATATGCTTATTTAGATAAATAATGCACATTTAAGAATGTGTTTCAACTTCCAGGTTATTTGGTTCCATCTAGAAAGTCTACTCTGGAAAATTCATCACTAATAGGCCTTGATATTTATTCTCAGTGCAGAAAGTGCTAACAATTGCACCTCACATCTCATTGACTGAAATCTGGACAGCTAAAGCACACTACCAAGCCACTCTGCAGATCAGCATATAACATTCTAGCTACAAAAATACAAATGGCAAAGAAAAAATATATTTTCAAGGTAACAAAACAAACCAACCTCACAAAAAAAAAAATAAAGCCAAACAAAACCAACTCTACCTTTTTCTTGGGTGTGATCAGTGGAATTTTTTCCTCTCACTGAATACAGGAGAGCCTGAAAGAATTAAAAATAGAATTCACAACAATGTTGCATGGTAAACTATTGTACAAACTAATCTGCAGCAGTTTAAAGATTGCTTTTCTTTGGAGTTTTGGCCAAGTTTTTATATTAGTACTCTATCAACATTGCAATTATGCATTTTAGGTGAGGTGGACAGATTTCAGGACACCAGTAACACTGATAATTATCACAAAGTGTTTGACCATATTAGGGAAATATATACAAGGCAGATCTACAGATTAACATGAAGTTTTCTTTAAACTTACCCTATTCTGATAGAATATGCATATGACTGGCAGATAAAATTACAAATACAAAAAGTATGTGCAATAATAATTCGTTCAGCAGGTAAACAAACCTATTTAAAATGTAATGTATTACAATAATTCCTTGCATAAATAGTTTGTGCCCAAAAGTAATGGAATAATTTTAGATTATAAAAATATTATCACTTTTATTTTCAAGTTAAAGTAGGACACAGAAGGAACACAGATTTTTTTTCTAAAAACATGTTAGAACTGACCAGCTATAGCAAAGCAAGAGACTGAGAAGATAAATTATGATCTGTGAACAGTTTGGGGGCTTCTTGGATTCATACAGGTTTCTACCAAAAGGATTTGCTGATATAATTCTAAATCAAGTGGGGTTTGCCAGTAAATAATTGTGCTTCTTTGATACAAAACTACAAATTCGAAAGAAAACTTCCCAGATCAAAAAGGAAATTTAAAAGGCCATAGAAATACAAAAGTGGAGAACACTGAATGTAAGCACATGCAGGTAGTCTGGAAACCAATGTAGTATTTGATTCTCAGTCATTTTTGTAAGATTTATTTCTTCAAATTAAAAAAACAAAAAAATCAAATAGCCCGCATTAAGATGTGACTTTACCATCTGTAGACTCTTAAATTCTTTCTTCCATATAAGATACTCATGAAAATAATTCTGGACAAAACAACTCTTTCTCTAAATTATACCCATCAATAAAAGCAGAGCTGTATTTTCAAGGATTATATTTCTACATCAAATTGACTAGTTAATATCTGCATTTAACTAGGCTTTCAAAAAATCACTGTGATACTATAAACTTCAGCATCTGAGAACTGTAACCAGTTCTGAACATCTGAATAGAATATGGTCCATGGCTTACTGTCAGGAACTGGATCTGTTTTTCTGAGAACAGGATGGTCAAATATTTGCACACTAGACCATCAGTTACAGAGCTACTAACCCATGTTAATGACCACCTGGGGGAAGCAGAAAAAGGGGATAACTGTTGTTAAAAGCTTGGGAGAAGGTTCCTGCAGAATTGTGTGGCCTTCTCATAATACATGACATTGACTATCAAGTTTTCAGAGTCCAGGATTATTACAACCTGGCCATCAGAACCAAACCTGGAGTTCTATCAAAAGGCAGATCCTTGCACCATAGTCTCTGCTATATCATGACCTGAAGATGTCTCACGCTGGGACAAAAGAACTTGGTCTTAGCTACACCCACATGTAGAATAGGTAAGAAAATCCAGTAAGTATTGCAGTAAGTAGCAGAAGCCAACTAATTGTACTTCTCTGTCCTCATCAGTTCAAGCTGGCAGCACACACAAGCACACAGTGCTGAAGCATTGAGACACTCCCGTTTCTGGATAAGGATAACCCTCTTATCCTCTCTCATACACAATCATTTCTCATTATTAAAACAGAGTATATTTTCATTTTACATCTTTTTTGATTAGTGGTTTTTTTTGTCATTTGCAATGTGACTTTCAGCTTGAGTGCAAAGGGGATTTCTGAACAATTCTGGACTCATTCTATGAGGGAGAAGAGTCACTCTACCCAAGGAATCCCTCACTGACATTCAGCACACACACTAAACACATCTTCCAGAAGGCAAAGGAGCATTACTTGGAGAGCTGCTCTAGAACAATGACTTTAAAGAGTCCCCTTCCTCCTCCTTACTTTCCCGTCTCTTTTTAATATAGTAGATCAAACGCAGAGTCCTCATGAGCAGCCTGCACTTGTACATCCACCCCTCACACTGCTAGGCCTCAGATGTGTTTCTCCTCTGTGGACATGGATTTTGAGTGGCAACCTGAGTAAGATTTCCACTGGAGAGCTCCTCAAAACTCAAAAGAGGCCTAGCCCGGCTGACTAGAGGCCTAGCCCGGCTGACTAGAGGCCTAGCCCGGCTGACTAGAGGCCTAGCCCGGCTGGCTAGGGGCCTAGCCCGGCTGGCTAGGGGCCTACTCTCTGATGAGTCATTAAAACCAGTTATGCAAAACATTGGAGATTTAAAACAAGATCTGAAAGTTCAACGGGATTTTCCCAATTTCCCATAGTTGAGAATAGGATATTGTAACATTGGGATACTCTCAAACTTCTAAATTTTCCCTTTTTAAATTGATCTTTAAATTTTTTTAACTGTCCACACATAACAGCACAAGAGTGTCAGCATTATTCCCCAATAAATAAAGGTTTTTGACACAAACAAGTTTTTTATTTATATATATAGCCACTACTCTTGAAAATAGTCCATTTCTCTCTTTTCTCAGGTGGCAGCTGTAGACTATATAGCACTTCAGCAACCCTGTAAGTTCACAGCAATACATGATTAATTAATGGCTTCATCTCTATCTGTAAAATTCTAAGGCAATTTATTAGGAATCGGTTTCTCCAGAGAGGCTTCTCCAGATAAAAATTAAATAGAAGTTAGACAGTGACAGACATTATTTATACCAACAGTTCTGCTGGAATGATAGTACAGCAGCTTTCACATGCAAATATACATACATTTAAATGATTTAGGATGGATTAAACAAGAAGCTTAATACATTCCTTTGCTTGTGCTCAGTCTTTCTATTTGCTTCAGAATCTTAGGAGAGATGCCTCTCAAAAGCAATTCTTTGAGACTGGGAAGAAATGTCAATACACTCAACTGAAATTATTCTGGCCACACACGAAAGAGACAGCAAGTAATTCTAAAGATACATAAATAGCTTGTTATAAAAAAAGAGTTTACTCAGATCAACATTCACCAACACACTAAATCAACTGAAATAATGAATATGTATGTTTAAACATGTAAATGTCACTAAGATACCAAAACCTTTAACAGAGGATCATTTCCACGGGATTTGTTACAGATTTTAATAAAAGATTAACCTCACAGATTTGAATCTGCAGTAACTATGCCTCTTTGCATACTTAAAATCACAAAGGCCCACTGCTGGTTGTCTCAGGAGATGCAATAATGGTTCCTTTCCAGGGTTAAACAAACACAAATAAGGTCATGTCTGAAAAAGTGCATTTACATTTTCTGTGTTGTAGATGGAAGGAATACTGGGAAAAAATCATTTACATTGTATTTTCACAAGTGTATTTTCTCACTGTCCTGAGTCCAACAGCCTTTAGTACCAGTAGCATTAAGCTATAAAAACAGACAGTAAAACTGAATTGTGATGCCAGTATTTCATTATATGACAAACAATGTTTGCCAGGTGCTACAAGGCAGATTAGCAAACCATGATGTATCACTGCAGAAACATCACAACAGATTTCTCAGAAGAGCAACACACACACCTGAGCTTTCCTCTCCTTTCTTGCTTATGCTAAATTCTTTATCTCAGCACTGCCAATAACCAAGGAATTGCACAGCACTCCCAATTTTTCTTTTAAAATTTCTGATCTTCATATGGATGCGATCAATACTGAATTAACACAAAGACCAAAGTGAAATTTCCATTCCACAAGGCTAGAAAGTAAAACTTGAGTGAACTCTATAAAGCCTATATAGATACAGCAAAGAAAACAGATGCTAGCTTAAAAAAAAAATAAACAACCCTCATCACTTCAAGCCAGGAATGATTTTTTAACACTCCAGACTAGCAACAGTGTGATCCAAAGTGTGATTTTTAGTTGTATCTGTAAAGTTAACACATTATTCATTAGCATTCTTTTCCAGGTGTCCCTCTGTTTGGGTGGGCTTTTTTCATAACATGCAAAATTTCATACATAACATTTCATAAAGTTTCATACAGTGTCTACTGTGTTTGGGTGGGCTAAGAGGGTGACAGCATTTGTGCCATCAAATATAGAAACTTCTTTTTTCTTCCTGTTATGATCTCCAATTTACTGACTAAGTTTATAAAAGGGAAATCATCCCAAATAGATACTCAACCAAATTGAATTTACATGTCCTATGAGGTTTCTTAATTCTATTTCCAAAGGCTTATATGAATGCAGGCTTCTTGTTTCAAAAGGAAAAATACCTCTTCAGAACTTGTGACTTCTTCCTGGCCTATATATCAGATTCTTCATATGTTCTCATGAACAATGCCATTTTTTTTACTTACATCAATACTGTGCAGCTCTTTATATGTCACCAATAAGAAGAGTGTACCAAGAAAAAGAGGTTCTTTGGAAGAAAGAGTACCATCTTGTCCCTAATCCCTGAAGAATAGTATGTCGTGGCAAGAGTCAGAATCCACATCTGTTCTTTGAAAGAAAATGCAAATAGAAGGGAATTCAATCTGCACATTATCTTCTCTATCAAAAAGATTAGTATTATGCATTAAATACATTGCCCTGACCCCTTTCTATTTCCTCTGGTGGTTCACTCCCACACACTCCATGTATAGAATAGAATTCCCTCTCCATGTCCAAATGAACTTGATGCTCACAAACCTCAAAGATGGTGCTGAAAGGCACTTCAGCTCAAGCAAGGAGTAGACTGGAAGTAGGTTTTCTTTCCAGGAGCTCTGCTGATACTCTGGCATTACCTGTAGGTTACAGAGATTTTCTACAGGGTTTTCACTAAACAGAGCATCATGACTTTGCTGCTTTACTAGCAGTGAAGAAACATCATCTGGATTGATTCTTAAGTATCTATCAACACTGATGACTGCAGTCAAATAGACTGGGATATTAACATGTCTCTAAACCAAAAGTCATAGACAACTGCTCACTCTTAGTAGTCAAAGTGTTTCCTTTGAAAACCTGCATTAATTGGGTCTACTTACTACTGTCCCAAAATAAACACCCTATCATGCATAACAGGAAGAGAAAAAAAATGACAGAATCTTGAAAATCAGTATCTAAACCTAGATGCACTTAAACTGATTTCATTTACTTCAGGAGTACCTCATTACAGCTGCAGTGCTGATATTTGGGAGGTCACCAGTTATATGCACAGAACAATTCCCTCATCTGGGGGTATCACAATTTTCACTTGAGCAATTACAGCAACCATGACAAGCAACTAAAATAAATGGTGTAAAACTTGGCTTCCAATAAAAATCCTTGCAAACAAAAATGTTAAAAGTCAATGGAGGCCTTTTCCTATTTTCTGTGCTGTTAACAGATCCCACAGCTTTCAGATATATACTTTCTTCATTTAGTCCTCAGAGAAAAAATGATGTGTTGGGCTTCCTGGGATGATGGAAGTGTTTGTTGCCATCTACATCTAGTTTTAACTATACCAGTTAACCCTCTTCCTGAGCTTACAAGGCTTCCAGCTGACAGTTCTATTCTATGAAGAATAGAAACATCAGCTGTGGGTGACTTTGAATGATGCTGCTGTTCAGTGCCCTCAAGAAATCACACATATAAGACTCAGGTGGTCAGATTTGTAATATAAACTGAGCCAGGTGTCAAGCTGCTCTTTTCATTAATGAGACACTCATTTGTCCTCAAAAGAACTGGAAAAATTGGATAGACACAAACTCAAATTCAGTGCCAAGATCAAAGACTCCCAGCTGTTTAGAGTTGACAGGAGGGCCAGGATCTTCACAAGCTCTAACAGTAGCTTCTTCAATTGGTCAACGAGATTTAATTTTTTAAAACAGGTATTTTAAATGGCAACAGGCTGACCTCAGTTAATAAAAGAGTGAATGAAATGACCCTTACATATAACCTTACAATGCTGTTACAAAGCTTGTCACCCAATATGAATGACACATTTACACAACTTAACCAACATACTCTATAGAAGAGCTAAGTGGAAAGAGCTGGAAATCCTGCAGTACTGCGAAGTATAGAATTGTACATGAAGCACAACATGATTGCAGGTAATTTTCTTAGTATATTAAAAAAATAAAATCAGATACTTTAACAAAAATACATGGGGGAGAACAGTTACTCTAAGTACTGCTCTGAAGACAGATAAAAACCTCTGGGTATTTTAGACACTTGGTACAATGTGCTAAAGGCCAAGAACTAACTCAGTCCAGGTCTCCTTTTCTAAAGGAGAGAATGTGACCACAAACACAAGCTTGAAGTAGCCCTGGATTGAAGAAAAAAAACCAAACCAAACCCATAAACAAAAGAGATCTCCAACAGTTAGTACCACATGCAATGAAATGTGTGTTTCCAGTGAGGCTCTGCCCATTTCACTTGGAAAGCCCACAGCCTGCAGAGCCCAAGCTGAGGCAAACCCCTACACTGTCCCCTCACCATCTTCTCCTTCCTTCCCCAACTGTTCTGGTTCCTAGAAAGCAACTCTTCCATTTCCCAAGGCCCAAATTTTGGCCCAATTCTCCACTGCACACAGGCTCCTTGCTTTTTATCACCATCTGCCAGTCAAGCTGCAGGAGAACCTCTCTAGACTTACCAGCCACAGCCCTTTCTCACCCAGCCCAGAATGGCACTGGCCCTCTTGGGCACCAGAGCCACTGCTGGCTCATGGGCAGCCTCCCATCAGCTAGGACCCCCTGGTCCTTTTCCCCTTCACTGCCAAGCAGTACCAACTCACTCTAATCCAGGATCAAACCAGAATTTCCACTGAAGAATCCATCTCTCCTCTTGTATAAACTGGAAGTGTTGGAAGGAATTAAGCCACAGGAGTTTTCTGTATCTTAGAGAAATATGGATGAATGAATGAAACATTTATTCCATCAGTGTATAGCAAAGACTTCCAATGGCATCAGATTATTAGTAAAAGGAGAAGTCTGAAGTACTGAAAATAAAGAAAATCAGTGCTAGATCTCCACCCTTTGGGCCTCTTGTCACCTCAGTGGCAAATCAGAAAAAACCTTATCCAAAACAAAGGCACAGGCTGGATTTTCACTCAGCTTTTAGCTCTTCTGCTGAAGCTGGTGACACAGACACTGGAAGAAGTTGCTTTTTTCCAAGTGCATTTGTATCCACTCTGTGCTACAGAGCCAGGAGAGAAAACCAGCACTAGGTCTACAGCAGGGCTGCAGAGAAAGTTCACAGACAACTGGAACCAAGAGACCTTCATCACCTATCTCAGCCATCAAACAGTTCATACCTCTAAAAAGCTTTTGATTTGACTCTAGAACTACTTAAGATCTGGAGATTAGGGAATTTTTATACACCAAAAAATTATGTCTGATAAGGAAATCAGCACAGTGATTAAAATATGCAAATGATAAGTCAGTGACAGCTGCTTCTGTTGATATCCCCCATGAATGTATCTTCATTTTAGTCCATAAAAGTCAACCAAGAGCCCTGAGCAGGGGTGAGATATCTTTTTATGGCAGACTAATATTGAAGCATTTAACTGTTAATTCGTATCATTAGGGGAAATAATTAGCCACTTCACACAGACAAGCCACATATCAAAAGGCAGTTTATGAACTATTTTAAAACACTTTGTTTGAATGAATGGGATATACCAGAATAAAGACAGCAATCACATTTTATTTCCAGGCTTAGGAAAGGTTTTTTCACTTAAGTTTTCAAGAGAGGATTTTTCTTTGCTTCAACCTTCTCTGAGTTTAGGACTTGCATACTTTCAAGAACAGAGGAAACCAACTAAAAAAAGAAAAAAAAGAAAAAAAAAACCTTAAAAAAACATTTGAGGCTTGCAATATTCAAGTGTGTTTCTCAGTATTTGCCAACAATAGAGAATAAGAGCAACACGACTTCCCCTCAGACTTACCTGCCTGTTTACCTTCATTGCAATACCTTTCTTTTTTCTTTTTTTTTTTTTTATGTTGTTGTTAATTTTGTTTATTGTAACATCTTGTATTTTAGCTTCTCATAATGTATTATTGCCAACTCTAACTTGGCACAAACCCAGCACCATCATGCCTACCATTTTGTTAAGCTCTAATGAAAAATCAGGCCTCCTTGTAGGAAGTCATTCATCATTATCCCTGAAATCGTATTTGGCTGTCAGCTCCTAAAATTTCTGTGCAACATTAAAGATAATGCAATAGCACAGTAATGGGGAAATTACTTTTCTTCTTAATGCCTCATTACTGCTATTGCTGATATTGTATATCTGCATCTGATACAAAAGGTATCTCAAGGGTAGTTTTAGGAACACAAACGATAAATAATTCTGCCCTCATTTATCTAACAAGGAACACATACAGATTTCTGCAATCATAAACCATTACAAGTATTACCAGATGCCATATTCTTTGATTGCCTCATGATAAGATAGAAGGCATCATTATGTGTCCAGAAACTTCCATTACCAACAGCAGTTAAGAATTTGCTCCCCATCTCCCATCAGCTACTTTAAGTATCACAGCAACTACTTTACTTTCTGGAAGTCAAGGTCTGCGAAAGGTGAAGGAAATCACTTCAGTTTCATTAAATGCACCAAACACCACCTTTATTTAATACTTCCTAGAACAGTTTCTATTAAAAAAAAAATGAAGCCTTGGAAACTCATTGTGTCTCAGTAGAAACAATGCTGCAAGCAAGAAGATTTGAGATTTCTTCTTGATTTTCATACCACACTTCCCTGGTTTCAGAATGAGAACTGATCCTCTTGCTTACTAAAGTATGCAAAGAAATCAGAACACTCACTAAGTTCCCATCCTGTTCCACTAAGTGCATATATAACAGACACTGTTTGAACAGTACAGCACTGAAAGTGCAGTTATACTGCATAGGCACATACTAAAATCTTTTTATGACTGTGCTCTGCAACACTGCAACAGAAAGATGGTGATGCTTGATCCTTCCTCTATATATTCCAGCCTATGGCTCATGGAGGATTTCTCACAAAACAGTCCAATCAAAATTGTTAGAACTCATTTAACATCAGTAAAAACACTAATTAGAAGTTCATTAAGTAAAATTTAAAAGATCAAGGTTCAAAATTAGTATCACAGCTTCTTTGAAACCACAGGGTTTAAGAATGCTGGACATGCCCAGAAGTTCTTCCAGGACAAGTAGTTTTTTCACATCTCACAGCATCAGATGTCAAGAATCAATATTCCTTTCCTAAAACATGCCAAATGAGAATAAAATTTCTTAAGATACTACAAAATTTCCTTTCCTACTCATATATTCAGTTTCAAATACACTACAGCATTACCTCCTCAAAGGTGCTATGCTTGTGAGTTATTGCACACTCTAGTACAACTGTGACAAACAACAGGTGCACAGAACATAAACCCTGGTCTTCTGTACCACATAACCAGCATTTAAACACTAGAGAGCACTCATCTGTTGTCACTATAAAAACATTGGTTTATTCCACCAAAACTTGGTACTTTAAGAGAATTTAGAAGACTTCAACTTTATGTACCCTAGCACTATATTCCTTTCAGAATTTCTAGTGCACTTTTAATAAACAATACATAAAATCAGCTGTATACCAGCAACACGACATTTCCAATACAGAAGCCAAAGATCAGAGAAAGGCAAGGTTGAATGATTATACCCAAGGCTGTGAAAAATTATTTTTTAAAGATGGTTTTTGAAGCAGAAGTGAACAATATTTTGAACTGCAACACTTGCTGCTTTCTTTCTGCAGGCACTAATAGGAGACTCTGGCAATACTACTCCTAAATTAAGCAGCTCAGCTGACTATGAAGATGCTCAGTCTGGAACACCCCACATTTTGTCATGAGTTATGACTTGTGCCGTTAGTAAAAAGCAGACAGAACCATTTCCAACATAATGTAAGGAAACAAGTGTATATACCATATACTAGACTGGGTGTAGTGTTTTGAGGTCTACATGGAATTATCCGTATTAGAGTTATTTCTGTATTGGAGTTCTCTGTATTACAGAGTTATTTCTATATTACACCTGCACTGGTTGTAACATGCTCTGTGCATGAAGATGTGCTCTGTGCAAAGCTGAAACTTTGGTGTCATTTCAGAGAATAAAAGAATAACTGCTTTATCTCCTCTCAATTAGCAAAGGCGGTTTTATTTGGACATTAAAAAAACAAAAGAAAAAATAGAGCAATTGTCATGCATTGAATGTAATCTCATTTGGAGTCACACCAGTCCCTTCAAGTAAGAGGCACAAGCTGTAGCACTCTCCAGCATGCAGCAAGGGCCATATGGAAGCATTATAGGGGCTGTAATCTGTAGTGCTACAAAGGTGCTAAGAGCACCTTGTTCCAGCAAACTACAGCCCAGATCAAGCACAACATATATTCACATAAAAATGTGTTTTTGCCAAGTCAAAATTACAATAGATATTTAGGGGGAAAAGGACTACAGCTACACATGTCGTGTACTCTGGTCTTTTGCCCTCTGTTGAGGCGTGAGGCAGCCAGCTGAAGCTCTGACCTATTTCACCCTGATAAGACAGAGGTGTGCAAACATCCAGACAAGCACAGTTTAATGAGTGAGCTGCTGTGAAAGCTATAAAGGACATTGCAAATGGAAAAGCACACAGTGTTGGTTGAGGTGGAAATTTAGGACCCAGCCTCAGGAAAGACGTGTTTTAGTGGAATGTCTTATACAAGACCTACCTTTTGGGTATTTCTCCAGTTTTGTACTAACACTAGAAATGTATTTCTGCTTGCAAAGGTCATGGAAGACTGCAGAATGCTAGAAGTTCCCATGAAGAATCTATCAGTGAAGAAAATAATCATTTAAATCCCACAAAAGAACAAGTATCTCAGAGTCTCCAATTTCAGAAAGCTTTGAATGGACAGCAAAAGGGAAGCAAGGCTGAGGGAACACAGAACAAAGCCCAGAAGAAACAGGATTATTACAGACCATGCCACACCTCTGTTTTAAGAGTCAGTTTTGTTCACATCACTGCTATTGGCCTATGTTGTGTTCTACCCTAGAAAAATTAAACCAAACCTTATAATCAACCATTTCACAGTTGGCAGCTTGTGCGCAGTCAATAAGTGGCCTTATAATTCTAAATCCACACAGAAAAGCTCTCAGTTCAACATCATCTTTTTAAAAATTAGGTTACAATTGAAATTAGGCTAGTAAATCCACAGACAGCTCTCAAAGCAGGACAGACCATTTTCCCATTTGGAATGAGAGCTGCTGGTTCTGTAGGTGACAACTGCTGAGTGTTCATCATTTCTCAAAATACCCCCTTGGGGTATCTAAAGCAGCTCCCAGAGACAGGTCTTGCCCATGCATTTCAAATCCTGGGCCTCTTTACACTTGCATCTTAACTGCTTTCCAGTATCACCACAGCAGAGTTTCCATAGATCCTTGCTCCACTCCTTTCTAGTAAGGGGAAAGTATCAAATCCCCCTGCCCCAAAACATTCACCCTGGACAAACTGCATTTCTTCCCTCTTCAGTCCTAAAGCACTAAGGATAAACTAGTGCAGTTTGTGCTTACAACACAAGCTCTTCAAATTGCTTACATTTTCAAGTTCAAGTTACAACAGTCTAAATTCCCATTCTTTAAAAAAAATGACAATGCAAGATCAGATTCAAAACAACTATGATGAGCAGGTTTTCACAATACAGGCTATTGTGTCATTTAATTTAGAACCATTATTCTGTCTGTATAGATAAAAAAAGTATAATATATTTGTAACTGCCTAAAAAGTTACATTGTCATTTAAAGAAGTATTTTATTATTATTGATTCTCCCAGCTCTCAGGAGCATTATATTACTGAGTTACTGGTGATTTTCAGACATTCACTCAATAAAGATGACTAAGATGCATAGAGATGTTTTCATATTTGCTTTGTGCTTAGCTGGGGGAGTGAAGAGAAGCAGAATGCTGGGCAGGCACAGGGATAATATCAGCAATACCACGGACAAGGGCCAAGCCAAGGTACTTGCTCCATTTTGGTCTGTTGGATTGCCTTTGTTAACAGACCAGTAACATCCCAGCTAAGTTAGAGAGGGCTTTTTTCTTATTTTAAGCATTGCAGTTAAACACAAGAGAAACCACCTTTCCATAGCCTTAATAAAAAAATACATTGCCTAATTCTGCCTCCAAAAGGTGTCCAATGCACTTGAAATTTCAACTTTTTAAAGGCAGAAAGTCTTTTATTAAAGGAAAACGAGGAGAAGGAATATTTTGATTAGGAAAAAATGTACCTCACAAACAGTATTTTGGTACCCAGTATTCCCAATACACACTCAGAGGGGAGCTCCTTGGAAAAATCCTGTCTCCATGATGAAAAACACTGTACATGCTTGAAATGGAACACCCAGCCAGTCCTTAACTGGAATGGCTGTCATTTCAAGCAGCCTTTTCCCATCTGCCTTACCCCAAACATCGCAGCCACCCATCAACCCTGCACTAAGACCATCTACCTGGAACCTCCCAACCTGAGTTCACACTGTTCAACCAAATGTGTGCACAACTATCACAACAGGACATGGCTAACACAGGGCACCAGAACCATCTCAGCTACAGTTCTGGGGGAACAGGGGACTTCAGCAGTGGCATTTTTGTTGAGAGGTTAACTACCTGTTTTCTCATACAAAAGCCAAGAGGAAAAGGGCCTTGTAATTTCATATGTATTCATCAACAAAGCTCTAACCAACTTCCCAAAACACTTTCTGTCAAACGGGCTGCCTCTGAAGCAATCACTATTCTGAAAACACTGCATTGGGATCTGCCAGTGTGAAACTGTGCAATGCTACTGCAAGTGAGTTTTTTTATGCCTGAGCTCCAGTGTTGGTTATGGAACAATCTGGCTGCCTTGGGACTGTGGTGAAAGAAGCAGGTTCAGCTGCTGAACAGAAATATCAATATAGAATGCTGGAAAGCTTTGCAACTAAAAGCATTTGGTAACAAAACCACTTGATATTCAAGAAGCTGAGCTTGCATACAGGAGGAAAAAGAAGAACAACTATGAATCAAGCTGTTAGGTTTTGAATTTTTTTCCCCTTTAAGGTAGAACAGCACCAAAACTCTCTAGTGGTAAATAGAAATGTTCATCAATCATCTATTTTAAAGCATTTTGACAATTAAACTGCAACAGATGACTGCAGTAGCAGTTCATTTTTAGTGATGATTGCATGGCCAGCAGTAGCAAAGGTGTGCAGTCAGAAACCAGAGAGACAAGGTCCTGAGATACCCAGTGCTACCAGTTTTTTCCGAAGATGATTTGGAAAGATGCATATTGCTTTATATTGGAAATTAAGGATAAGTACACTGTAATCTTTTAAGAGAGAGAAGTTTGCAGATTAGCATCTGTCGCGGTTTGGAGTCAGGGCAACCCCCAGACCGATAACAGACCGCTCTCTTTTAACCCCCCTCCCTCCCCAA
>JANHGL010001695.1:5396-30941 GCA_024611195.1 Ceyx melanurus
ATAAGGAAAGAGGAGTTGAGATATTCATGTTTGGCACTCACCTGGTGAAGTCCTCGTCCCCAATCATATGCCGAGGGATAGGAGAGTACCGGGATGGAGTCACCTGGGGAGGGACGGAGTAGGAAGGCTTGCTCTCAACATTGCCCAAGTAGCCCAGACTGGAGTTATGGCTTATGTGGTTGTCAGCTAAGGCTGAAAAGGCTGCAAGGGGAGAAGAAGGGCATCAGAAGCAGAAAGCCATCTGCAATCTGGATATGGAGACCAGTCCAGCACTGCCCACCACCCCACCATGCTCTGTAGCTCCCAGCCCTGCTGTGATTGGGCTGCTGCACCAGCAGCCAGTGGCGTACGTACTGCTGGCGTAGTCTGGGGGCGCGTACATGTCGTTGAGGTGGATGTTGCCAGGTTTGGCCACTTTCAAGTACACCATGTCAGAGGTGTTCTTCAGGGCAGCTACCGCCTCCTCATGCCGCACATCCTGCAGGTTTGTGTTATTCACCTGCCAGAAGAAAGAGGCTGGGTGACAGGGCTGCAGGAAGGAGGGCAAGCATCAATGCAGCCCCACAGGAGCAGAGAAGATTCCCATCAGGGCAGGTGCCACAGTAGCTCCAGAGATAGGGTCACATCTCCATGGGTTCAGCCCTCCCACCTGCACCAGCTCTCCCACCTGCACCTGTCCCTCCCCTGTCCCAGCAGGGACCCTAGGGAAGCATTGCAGGACTGCGAGCAGAAGGGGTGCTGGTGTTCAGGATTGGCATTGTGGCATGATGGAGGCTGCTCAGCTTTGACTTGTGGCTGGCTGCAGGCATGGAGCTTACCGCAAGCAGCCGGTCACCAATCTGCAGGCGCCCGTCCTTCTGGGCAGCACCTCCCTCAATGATCTTGGTGATGTAGATGCTGTTGTCCCCAGGGATGTGTTGGTTCCCAATGCCCCCTGCGATGCTGAACCCCAGGCCTAAGAGGGAGTAAGAGGGCAGGTGAGGGGTGAGAGACTGAAGGACAGACAGAATCCCAGGCTTGCACCATGGGCCCTCTGCCTCACTGGGCTTCTCACCCTGTCCCAAACCCAGAAGGCAATGGGCCACTCCACTGCTGTGCAGTGACATTCTAGCCACCATGCAATGCACCACGTGGCTATCTTACACCCATGACCCATAGCATCCCACGCTACTGGGTTACTCTGCAGCATCCTGCATCACATTTGTGCCAACTTGCATCCCACATCCCCCATGATTCCACACCAAGAGGTCACCCCACACTGTCCCATAGGGCAGTGTAGCACCCCGGTGCTACAAGCAGAGTAAGTTCACCTTTGGGGCCCTTCATGAGGTTGACCTCCATGATGGTCTCTGGTGGGGGCTGCCGGCGTCGTACCACAAGCCTCACCACAGGGCCTGCTTCCTTCAGGGCCTCCACGGCTTTGCTGTGCACCACCTCAGAGACATCCACATCGTTCACCCGAAGCACACAGTCGTTCACCCTGTGGGCACAGGGTGGCTCTGAGCTTCCCCGCGGAACTGCCAGCTTTGTGCCGCCCTTCACCAGCAGACCCTTGTGTGAAAGCCAACAGCTCGAGCTGGTCAGATCCTGTCCCATTGGGGTGAGAGTAGGATCCCTCCCAGTGGGGGTGGCAGTGGGGCTAGTCCCCATGGTGCAATCCTGATGGAGATGGGAGATGAGGGGAAAGGCTGTATTGTGATCTGGACTGCAAGGGGAAGGATAGGAAATAAGAGACTTGAGCAAGGGGGGGAGGAGGAGGTGACTGCAGACAGCAAGCTGGTGGCAGGGTACTATGGGCATCACTGCACCAAGGGGGACCTGGCTGTGGGGAAGGAATCAAGGGGAGCCAGGGCCCATGGCAGGGAAGGAGGGGAGGAGCTAGCTAGAGAGTCCCTGGGCAGGTCTCAGACACCCTGATGTACCTGGTTGCACAGTCATGTACTCACCCCAGACGGCCATCCATGGCTGCTGCTCCCCCAGGGATGATTTTGGTGATGAATATACCTGGGTCATCTGGAATATGAGGGTTGTCAATTCCACCTGCTATGCTGAAGCCGAGGCCAGAGTTACCCTGTGGGAAGTCAAACACCACATCTTTCCCTCATGGGTGACTACTTACCCTCCCAAAGCGTTTTCCCCCAGACATTGCTGTCCCAGGCACAGGAACCTTTACAGCGTCTGATGTGCCCCAGGGTGCCTGGCTCAGGGGGAAGAGGAATACAGAGCTGGAGGGAAGGCTTGCGCTCATCAGCTGAGGTGCTCAGTGCAGCAGCACAGATCACTGAACAGATGGAGGAGAGTGGGAGCTGCCGAAGACCTCCCTCGACGCTGTGTCTCCGCCAAAAGACTGTGAGGCAGGCAGCAAGCTCGGGGAATAGGGGGTGGTCCTTGGAGAAGAAAACCTTCCCTTGCTGGCTGTTCCCCAGGGGAAGACAACAATGCTAGAGCTCCCAAGGAGCAACAAGGCTTGTGCCAGTCACTAGCATCTTATCCCTACCCCACTGAACCCTAGGATGCAGCCTCAGCAGGGAGCTAACACAGGGACCAGCAGTGCTGATTTTGCAGGATTGGGTGGAAGGGTCTGTCAGGATGGAGCGGGCTCCCCAGTTCTGCTTCCTCTTCCTCCAAGACATGCTTGGAGGATCACCTTGAGCTTTGTCCTGCTGAAGTCTGCCCAGGGGGAATGCAGGGGCCATGCGATATCTCCAGCCCCATCCCAGCCACATCCCAGGATAAACAGCCATGATCCTGTCTGTACTGCCTCTCCTCCTCACAGGGTCGCCATCAGTGAAACACTGGCACTGCTTCCAGCTTAATCCTTGATGAAAGTGGACAATTCCTGCTTTTTCTGCTCTGTCTTGAAAATCAGATAGCTCCTCACTTTGATTTCTCATGAGGAAGAGCTGACACTTAAGTCACATCCTATCTCACCTGCCTCTGTCATACACAAATGGGCTTGGGTCAAGCATTTTCCTGGCTGCCCATGGGCCTAATGCTCAGTGTTAGGTGATGGATAGATCAACTTTTCTAGGGGACCTGTGGCCAGAAGGGCCACACCAGATCTCAGGCTCCCATCTAGTACCAGAAGACAGCTGTGGCTTGTGCTTCTATCCAGAAATTTTGAGCTCAGATCAGCTCCTGTGGTGAAGCAGAGGCCTCCACTCTGACTTTATACCACTCATGACACAGTGCATGGCATCTCTGAGAGTCACCAATGACTCTCACTACTCAACCCTCCTGGATTTTCTCCTGCTGGCACATGACGAGGACATATGAAAGGTTTGAGGCTGCTCTCCTTCCTCCAAGTTGGATTCTGGTTAGCCAGTGCTGCTGCTTACTCTCACCAGACATCCATCCAGCTTGGTCCCAGCAAAGGCAGGTGAGACTGTGCAAAATGGTCTCCAGCCACTCATTGTGCCTGTCTATGGAATGGTGTGCTCTGGTGTGTTACAAAATCTGGAAATTATTTTTATTTTGATAAACCTTGATATGTATTGCAGCTCCTCCTGTAGGCACATGTATAGTAGGTAAATCCAAAGACACATCCTCTGGGCAGTGTTTCTTCAGTTACTGGCCCCAAAATACTGACTACCTTGTCTTTACAAGAAGGACAAGGATTATTAGTGACAGACTAACAATTTTGGGGTACACTGATGTAATCTCTGGAAGACAAACACACCAGCCTCACCTGCAGGTACCAGGATGTTTCTCCTGAAGTAAGAAGTTGTTGGATCCCACTGAGGATCAGGTGAAGGACCTGGATATGGTCTATGATGGCCCTCGCTACTAAGCAATGAAATTCCCTCATGGTTTCTTGCTGCTGGAAATGGAATCACTGCCTGGGCCTTTGAGATGTGGGCAGCAATGACTGCTGCCTCTCTGTGTGACCCTGCCATCTCCACCCCTGCTCCCACTGTGGGCTGATGACAGAAGATGCTCTGAAGAAACCTTGAAAACGAGGCTTTTCCCTCCAAATTGGACCTGGAGGAAGAAGTGTTTAGCCCAAAAACTAAGCATCCCTATGGCTGCTTTCATCAGGCACTCTGGGCAAGCGATGGGTGAGGTGGCAGCCCCAGATAACCTTCCGTCCACCCACCTCCATGATGCAGAGCCAAGGGGAGGAGGGAGATGACTAAAGGCAGAGAGGAACAGACTAAGGAGAATGCATCTTCCCCTGTGACGCCAGCCACACGGCTAGGCCAAGCCAACTGGTGGTGAGCAGGGGGGTGGGGAGGAGAAGGCAAGGTGTTCCATGGAGTGTCTCAGGCAACCTCACACTCAGCAAGGCTGAGCCCATCTTTCGCAGCAAACTTTAAGCCACGTTTTCCTGCACCCACCCTCTCCATCTCTGACGCTCGAGGGCACCAGGGGAAAGCCCTCCCTGCTCTGTGCCATGCCAGCTTGCCCTTGGATAAGCCTCGTCCGTGGGGGGAGCTTATTTTAGCCGCAGCTGGTGTGCTGCATGCCATCAGCTTTGTGTTGCTAACAGACAAGAGGCTCGAGCAGCCCCCGTTGCAATCTGATTTGCTAGAAAGCCCCTCCTTGCTGCTTAGCATCCCTGGGCTGTGTACCCTGGAGCAATGGGGAGTCTGGCATCAGGGAGGCGTCGGTCCCCTGCACTTGGCTGTGGGGTGCAGCTGCATGCACGCCTGCACAAGCAGAGCTCCCTGCACCTCCATTTTCTGGCAAAGGCAGTGACAAAAAGCCTCCCCCCGGCTCCATGCCGGCGGGTGTGTGGGGGCGAAAGTGTGAACGAGGGAGGTGAGAGAGAAGCCCTCCTCCCTCCCTTCTGGAGGGGTCTGTGGGGGCAGGGAGCAGCAAGTCCATCCCTCTCCATGCTGAGGCGGCATGCAGGGAATACAAGCCTGACACCCCAACAGCCTCCAGAGTGGGAAACGGAGACCAACCTCTCCCCCCCACCGAATGCAGGGATGCAAAGAGTGCCGGCTGTGCTAGTGGGAGTGGGAGTGGGAAAAGGCAGTAAAGGCTGCTAGCAGACAAATAAAGAGCACTTACCCTTTCCAAAACGATCTCCTCGTATTTGAACATCCCATCACTGCCATTCACCTGGGAGAGGGAGACAGTGCGTTAAGGTGCTATGTCAGTCCCAGGGGGATTTGCTTTTCCCCTCTGATAGCTGAATATTGAGAATCCAACCTAAAAGCTGTGCCATCACTGCTGAAAAAACCTTAAATGCGATCACTCAAGCCTGCCCTGGAATTCAACTGTCTGCTGCTTTTCTTTCTCAGCATGAGCCAAAGCCCACTGACTTTAATGCACTTCAGTGCAAAGCCTTTATTCTCCCAGATCATTTTTCCAGCCATGAAAAGGAACACAACTGAAGGCACAATAAGAAATAATGCCTTCGTTACACAGCATGTAATTAACCTCAGGAATTCACTTCTGCAGGAAGGAAAGGAAGGGGGTCTGTCCATTTAAAGGACAAAAAAAAAAAAAGTGTCCTTACAAAATAACATAATAAACACCTTTAGCAGCTTTTATCTTTTAAATCTTTTAGTAACCTGACTGTGTTAATGTGGAATTCAGAGTAATTTTTTTTCTACCAAGTAAGTTTGGTGCAAAGGAAATGAGGTGTGAGTGTGGGGCACAGTAAGAGGGAAAAATACTGTGGTGCCCTTATAGAAAAAAATGGTGTAGCCTGTCTCAATGCTGTACACCATACTGATCTCCACACTTAAAAATCTCCCATATGCAGTGTCAAAGAAGGGTTCAGGGACATGTAATAGCTTGAAACAAAATGGATGCAAATGTAGGCTGTAAAATAAGTACAGGTCAAAAACTTCCACTTTCCCCATAAGCAGCAATGCACAGGCAGGAAAATGAGGCAGCAGTTTCACTCCAGGTCATCAGGATCAGACCATAAACTGCCACTGAGGTCTAAATCTTAGTAAGATTTGCAAAGCAATTGCCTATTTGACATCCAACGCTGTTACACTCAATAGGAACAATTCTGGAGTGGACTGGACTCAGCCTAAGAATCTGAGTCACTCTGGACAACAAGGGATGGGATACAGGCAGGCCTGCATGGCATGACAAGAGGCATCAGGACACAGGGTTCAATAGGCAAATGACTCTCCCATCATGCAGCCCGGCCTCTGCCTGCAGCCCCTGGACAACATGCAGGGTTCCTTGTGTGGATTTTATATCCATCATTAATTGATAGCTTGCAGATTGTATGGAGCCACTTTCTTTATGTGCTCCATACCCCCAAACTGGAACTACTATGGCTTTATTTGGACACAGCACCTCTTATCTGGTGCCACCATGCTGGTTTTGTCCTGCTTGCCCAAATTCTTACTACCTGCCCCTATGGAAGCACAGCTTGGCTATCCTCCAAAACCCCACAGTGCTAGGAGGGAGGGAACAGCAAACATCTGACACTATGGAAGAAAACTCAGTGAGGTGGCTGTGAGGCTCTCTTTAGAGGTATAAAGCAGAAACAGGAGTTTTTATATGTGGGAATAATCAGGTGCCCAGGTAGAAGAGCAGCTCTGCACGACAGGATCTGAGATGAGGCTATGCCACCTGCAACACATGTACCCTCATCACCTCTCTGGTTCAGCCTTGGTGAGGCCAAAGCCATCCCACATCCTGATGAGCATACAACAAGAACAACGAGGATGGGGAGAGTTTGGAGCAGACAGGTGGGATGGGGGATCCAGAGAACATGGGCTCAGAGGGTTGTCCCTCCTCAGATGTGCTCTGTGTCTGGTGACTCAGTCACAGGAAGTTTTCAGGATATGGTTCAGAGTCAGGACATCCACATGCTGCAATATTAGGGTACTCCAATCCTCCCAGCACCTTGTGAAAGGCTTTGGTCAGCTCTTGAACAAGACCTCTCTGCAGAAATTTACCAGAAGTGGTGGAATTAACCCACAGAAAGATCATCAATAGCTTCAGAGGGACAGAGACACATGGCCAGTAATAACTCTTGCCACAGCACTACCCTGGGCCACGCTCCTATGGGCAGGGGGGCATCACTTTTCTCGCCACAGGCCACAGACCCTCAGCCATGGGTTGCCTTTCCCACACATCCTACCATAATGACTAATCCTGAATAGAGCTGGCTTACTGGCCTGTGGCCCTCATGGCCTCCCTCGCTGCAGTCTCTTGGCTCATCTCTGCAGTTGGTAGCCTGGTGCGTGGGGCTCAGTGTCACCTCTCCCTGGTTTTCCAGCAACTTGGATTCTTGGCACACTTTGCAACTACACACATTGTCCTCTCTGTTTGGCATTCAACAGTTACCACACAGCCAACCATATGCACACCCACATCCGAAGAGGAACAGCACATACATACGTACAGGATGGGGATGTGTAGAAAACTTTGACAATTTGTGAGCCACAGAGAGAGCCAGCAGTGTGTGAGCCCCAGCAAACAAGTGGCTGCTACTGGCAAGTGCCTGTGGTGCACAGACACCCCAGAGTTAACACCGCTGCCTGGCACATGAGTTTGGGGTATCACTGTTCACCAAATTCCAGGGCTACCAATGCTGAGTGGTGTTTTGCATCACTCCCTGAAAGTGAGTCCTGTCTTGCTCAGTGGACTGGATGCTGGATGCTGGGTGCAGCCTGCTCCAGCTGGGCATGCTGGGGTCAGCTAGACCTGACCATGATGTTTTAGCTCTGATTATGTTTCCAAAATCCATGCTACAGAATGCTGGCTAATTGCATAAGGAAGCAAAATGGAGAACTGAATACACACCATGTAACTAAGGGAACAATCCAAGAAAGCAAACATTCAAGAATAGGAAAATTGAATACCAGTTACTGAGAGCACACCCTGTGGCACTCACTGGAGCTGCTGAGACCTGGCCACAGGCTATTCCTCCTCTCCTTTGTTGGTGTCCTGTACTCCTCCCCAGTACCCATTCAGGGCCATCTCAGTACTACAAGATCAATGGAAGATGTCTGGCTCCAATGCCTCTAGATAGGGAGAGAACACCCACCCTGCTCCCATCTGCCCATGCCTGCAGAGCTGATGGGGGTGTCAGGGGCTAATCAGATGTATCCAGGGTATCCCAATCCTAAGTACCATCTGATGTCTCATAGAAAAGAGTATGGGTATTTTTTTCCAGGCCCTTTCCAGAAAGTAAACCCACTAGAGAGCTCAGGAAGAGGCACCCTTCACTGGTCTTTGCTTCCCTTTTCATGTTATGAACAGTAGGTAAATACTGATGATGACATTTAAATCATCAACAGAAGGCTGCAGTGTTAATACTCATTTCGTAAACAAGCACACACACCTTCCTGAGCTACTGCAAGCTGTCTGCAGGCTCTGCTGGCTGATATCACACCAGCACATGTGGAATGCACAGTGCAATTTTCTGAAGTTAGAATTTGGGTTTGGGTTTTTTTTTTGTTAGTTTTTTCTTTTTTTAATAAGGAGGCCAAATTTAGAAGACTAAGACATCCTTAATCCCAAACCAAATAGCCCACCAGGCTGCAACAGGAAATAACCTGAAGGAAGACTAATCTTGGAGCCACTTTTGCAGCAGGATCTAGCCTATATCTCGTGGTTAGGATGCAATGGGGACAGGAACTGGGACCTGGTTGCGGAGGAGTTGTGTACCTATATAATGAAGAGAGTCTGAAGGCTGGAGGGTCACCCCTCGGTGGTGCCAACTTAAGCCCACTGGTGGAAGGTGCCTCTTAATGCCCCATGCCTGCCCCAGCAAGAGGAAAGAAGAGCAACCCTGTGTCAGGGCAGCACATGCAATGGGCACCTACCTGGTAGAGCAAGCACTGGCAATACTGGCAAGGGAAAACTCTCCCTGCCTGTACATGGCAAGAGGCCCAGAGAAAATAGGTCAAGAGCTCACTTCACTTTCCTGTGTCTATGCATCCCGTCTCAGCACCAAGACCTATGTGCTTTCTTTGAGCTAACTCCTGGCCTCAGCCTCCTTCCGTGTGTTACCCATGGTGGTGGCCTCATGCACAGAGTAAAGAAATCCTGTATTTCTGACAAACCTTTTGCCAAAGGGACATGGGAATGAGCCTGCTGACCTTGGGCAGAAGGAAAAGGGTCGAAGCCTGACATTCCCAGCAAATAGCTGGGAGGGCTCTGCAGCCACACTGTCTTTTGGAACTGGCAGTGGGATGCATCACCACCACTGCTTGGGATCAAAGTATGAGGATAGCAGTTTAGTTCGAATTCTTTTTTGTTTTTTGTTTTTTTTTTCTCTCTCTTCTCAGGCTTACATGCAAGTTTTTCCCTGCACAAAGGCACTAGACTGTGGTTGTGTGGTTGCCATCGTTTTTCAGTGATCATGGCTGGGAACTCTTGCAGTAGAGTCACCACTGCACAAATAAGTTGCCTCTGTGCTCACTGGTGGCAGAGCCCAGGGTTCCTGTGGTACCCACTGGCCAGGATCAGGCCTCAAAGGCATTTGGCTTCCTCAGACCTGGCTTTTAGAGACTGAGAAGGTGGTGGCACCTCACTGGTGGGCAGTGGGAGACCAAAGGAAGGCTCCAAGGACCCAGGCTACAAAACCTTCAATTCCTCAAGAGCTTTGGAATGAAATTCCCTGCTCACTTTGGGACTGCTTGGCAGCAACTGTCATGCACCCTAGGCAGCAAAAAGATGTTTCAGCTTCAGAGAGGCAGCTCTGAAATGCAGAGACTCTGTCCACTATGGGGACTGTGCTTCTGATGCTCCATTCCCCTGGATCTGCTGGGCAAGATACACCAAGTGATGAAACTGTGAGCAACAAGCTGGAGTTGGCATGGATGATCCACTTGTCCTTATCCTTCAAAGGATGCTCTTAAAACAGCAGGAATTTTAGAAGAATCTATTTGGGTTTTCACATGCTGGCCTCTGCACAAGCCACAGGCAGCAGAGCTGAGCCCCAGACCCAGTGCTGCAGCTCATATCTTATGGTGCTGCTGATGCCTCTTGGGGATGGAGGTGGGTGGACAGAGAGACTGAAACATGAAGCAGACTTCTTGATAAACAGCTACAGTCAAATTCAGCCCAGCAGCTAGTCCAATCAATGCAGCTAGAACAGGAAGGAACTAGACTACATCCATCTGTTTATCATTAAGGAAAGCATTGAATAGTTAAGTAATTAAAGAATGGAATATGTGACTTTAATCCTTCCAAATGCATACTGTGTCAACAGCCTTGAGCTTTTTGGTTTGCAAAAAAAACATGTTTCCAAATTTGCCATTTGACTGTTCTCTTCTGCAGCAAGCACCTGGTGTGGCTCCTTTGATGACACAGGAAACTGCCAAATGGGAGGTTTTGGTGTGTGTTTTCCTGGGGAAGGAAAGGATGGAGCAGGGCTTGTAACAGTGCTGGTATGACATAAAGTAGAAGTCAAGAAAGTTTCCAGGCTGGAGGTTGAGAGGAATAAAAGTGAGATGTTTCCCCTGCCCTGGGCACAGGCTCCTCTGGGCACCTTGCAGGCAGCACACACCTGGGCACAGGGCTAGTGGTCCCTGCTTTGCCCAGAAGATGACAGCTACAACCTGCCCTTCCATTCTGACCATCAAAGGGGATGCACCTCTGCTCTGGCATGTGCTGCTGGGGTTGAATGGATGGGGTAGGTGTCTGCCATTCCCAGGGGGATACTGGTACCTGCCTGGGGTGCAGAGTATTTACTGAAACCTGGTCAAACCCACTACAGGAGCTGCAGGAAGGGAGCTTCCATCCAGTAGAGCAAGGAGCTGCAGCTAAGGTGCAGGGAGAGAGGGCAGGAGGGATTTGGGACAGAGCAGGGGAGGGCAGTTGGGAGGGCAGGGAAGTGGAGTGGGAGAAGGCAGGTATTGGTCTCAGGGGAGGGCTTCCTGGTGCTGGCTTCTGCATGGCTCATGAGCCTGCCTAGGGTGACAAATCTATCCTTGGCCCTTGCACTCATCACTCACTACCCTTGCACACTGAGGCAGAGAGGAGAAACAGGCATGGCTGGAGCTGGCAAAGGATATGGCAAATGTGGCTGCAATGGCAATCAGCAAGCAGGCAATGTTCCTCCAAGGGAGGGTACAAAACCTGTGTGAAAGTAGACCTTCCATCCAAGAACACCTCCCTGTCATGCCCACAGGATACTTACTACTTGCCCCAGTCCAACCTTGTGGTGTGTCCTTCCCCTCCAAGAGATATGGCCCTTTCACTAGCTCCCTGTAGAACAGCACCAGCCAGGCAAGCAGAGAGAGCAGGATGCAACACAACCCTACCCTGTACCTGAGGTGCCCAGCACACTGTGAGAAGCCTCCAACCCCACAATCATCCTGCCATGCAATGTGTTTGGAGAAGGAAACCTTTGGGACAGCAACTCTCTTCTGCCATGTTCATAGAAGGCTGCTGGACCCAGTACCACCATGCCACCATCACCTCAATCCTCAGTGCAAGCTGGCTTCTGTGTGGCACCTGAGGCATAACTAAACCATAAAGTCAGGGTTGCCAAGGTCTCAGCTGAGCTTCTATTCCTTTTTGTAGTCCTGCCCCACCAGACCACCAGAGATCTGATGAACACTGACCCCACTATAGCCTGTGAGTTGATATGTGCAGTTCTTCACAAGAAAGGTTCCACCACCAGAAGTCACCTGCATCTCTCCACTGCAACTACAAACTAACCCCAGCTCTGTGTCCTGGTGCTGCTTCATTATTGTGGAAGACAGCTGAAATTTGCTGCATCAGAAGAAAATCAGGTGCAAAGGACCCAGCCTTGGCAAGCTGTCAACTGAGATCCTTTTAGGGGAAAAAAAATGGAGAGCACCCCACTAGCATGAAGCCTGTGCTGCAGAAATCCATGCCAACCCTGCTTCCTCCATCCCTCTGGCAGGAATGATTTGCAAATGTTCTGGGAAGGCATGCAGCAGCACACAAACCCTCTCAGCAACAAACCAAGGAGAATTATCTTTATACCATGCCAACAGTGCCAAATGCACTGTGGCTGCAAACACAATCACCAAGCACTGCTCAACTGTTGGTAGCCTTTGCTGGGAAAGGAGCAGGAAAACCAGTGGACGTGATGCCAGTGAGCACCCAGAGAGTTCTGCCTCCCTCCAGAGAAGCCAAGGTTGCTGAAGGAGGCTGAGGCAGTGCAGAAAGGTAAAGGATGCCCCAGCACAGGCTGTCTGTGTGGGTAACTGTGAACACCCAGCTCCCTCTGCTCCTCAGATACATACTTACCCTAGACTGTGTCCCTGTGAGTGACTCCTGCCTCGTTACCCTCCCTGTGCTGCCATCCCCAGCATTACCTGCTGCTAGCCTTGGCTCGGCTTAGCATCACCCAGCCCCAGCAAGGTTATAGGGTGGGATGTGCTGTGAGGACACCGTGCAGGTACCAGGTTCCTTTGGCCCTTGCTGGGGCCTCCTTGGGCTGGAGGAGTCTTTCCTGCACTGCCAAACAGGAAAAACACACCACTTGTTCAAAGGATGAGAGACAAAACCAGGAGACTTACAGACAGCCCTTGTTCCAGCGATTCTGTGTTCATGATAATGGGAGCAGGATTGGCCTGTGAGGAGACAAAAGTGGGTTGTCACCAAGCTGAGTGATGAACCCAGCTATTTGCAGTGTACTGCTTTGCCCCTGGCCATGCCACCACAGACCCTCCAAGCCAAGTAGAAGACAGCAACTCAGGAAGGGCTCTGCTCTTGTTCCTCCAGATGTCAAACAGCCATGGGAAAGAAACAGTGCCACAGCATGGCTCTGAGCATCAGTCCCATCCTCAGGCTTGGTGTGTTCCAAACACCCACTGGCCCTAGCTGCTGGAAAGGAGACAGGGGAGACGGGATACTCTCCCTGCATTGGGTCAGAATCCCACCAGCACCAAAATTTACTTGAAATCCACATTACTGAAGGATTAAGAAATGCAAGGAACAAGACCCTGAGACCGTCATGCACCTTCTATTAGCTGCTGCTGCCCCTTTTATGCACAGGACAGCATGCCCTGGGAGAAGTGGCAATGGTTCATCACTCATCGTCATTACTCCTGGTATAAACCCTCTGCTCAACTGACTTGGCTCACACACCACTACATGCATCATCTCTCTTGCAGGGCTCCCCATAAACCTTTCTCTAGGTCCCCTTTCTCCTGGACTACCATCTGCCCATTGCACATTATCAGGAACACAGGCACAAGGGCATGAGGAGGGAGGGAACTGAGAGTGAGGTAGGCAGGTTGGAAGGCTGGCAGGCAGGCAGACTAGTAAGCAGGCAGGTGGGCAAGCAGACAGACTGGCTGGCAGGAAGGAAAGCAGACAGGAAGGCAGGCAGGTTGGCAAGGCAGGCAGGTGAGCAAGCAGGCAGGAAGGCAGACAGAAAGGCAGAATGGCAGGCAGGTGGGCAATCAGGCAGAATGGCAGGCAGACTGCAGGCAGAATGGCAGGCAGACTGGCAGGCAGACTGGCAGGCAGGTAGGAAATCAGGCAGAATGGCAGGCAGACTGGCAGGCAGGTGGGCAAGCAGGCAGACTGGCAGGCAGAATGGCAGGCAGGCAGGTTGGCAAGCAGGCAGACTGGCAGGCAGGCAGGTTGGCAAGCAGGCAGACTGGCAGGCAGGCAGGCTGGCAAGAGGCAGACTGGCAGGCAGGCAGACTGGCAGGCAGGCAGATGGCAGGCAGAACAGCAGACTGGCAGGCAGGCTTTCACGGGAGAAGTGCCCCGGGAAGGTGCAGCGGCGGTGGCCGGAGGTGCGCGGAGCTGTCCAGCGCCGCTATCTGCTGAAGGAGCGCTGCCATGTGCCCAAGGAGCGCTGCCCCGCGGAACTCGCACCACAGCCCCTCAGCCAGCACCGAGGCAAGGGAGCTGGGGAAGGCGTTTGTCTCAGCGCAAGAGCGTGAGGGAGAAACATCAACAAGTGAGAAACTGAAGATTAATGACAAGGCAGACGCTCCTTGGCAGCACACAACAGCAAGTAATGCAAAATCTGGAAGGTCAAGGTGAGTCAGGATTCCTATCACCATTCCAAAGTTTGCATGGAGAACGGCCAAAGCAAGATGGGGAAACTAAGAGACAGGAGGTACAAGGGGAGGTGAATTGTCTGCCTTAGGGCGTCAGAAGTATCAGGGTTAATAGGAACCACTGTCAGTCCAGTACTGTGGGTGGTTGGGTTGCACAGCCCAGTGGCCTCTGTGAGTCTGTGATGCTTTCACAAGAGCAGGACACCTCCTCTTTGCCCTGCTCTGGGTTTATACGCCCCTGACAGAGACCGACCTCCTTGCATAACCCAGCATGGCAGTACCTATCATCTGCTGGTTTAGTGGATTGTATTTCTGGCAATTCTCCCTTTCTGCTCGCATGAGACCACACCTGGAATACTGTGTCTAGCTCTGGGGCTCTCAACTTAAGAAGGACATGGTTTTGTTGAAGCAAGTCCAGAAAAGGGCCATGAAGGTGCTCAGAGGGCTGAAGAACCTCTCTCACAAAGACAGGATGAAAGGGTTGGGGTTGTTCAGCCTGGAGAAGAGAAGGCTCCAGAGACCTTATAGCAGCCTTCTAGTACCTAAAGAAGGCCTACAAGAAATCTGGAGAGGGACTTTTACAAGTGCATGTAGCAACAGGACAAGGGGTAATGCCTTTAAACTGAAATAATGCCAATTTACATTAGACAAAAGGAAGACATTCTTCACTGTGAGGGTGGTGAGGCACTGAAAGAGAATGCCCAGGGACACTGTAGATAAGTCATTCCCAGAAGTGTTAAAGACCAGGTTGGATGGGGCTTTGAGCAATGGCAGGGGGGTTGGAACTAGATGATCTTTGAGGTCCCTTCCAACCCAAATCATTCTATGACTTTTCACTGAACTCATTTCACAGGTGGATCAACCTGAATGGGGTTTAAACCTTGCCATGAAAGGGTCTACTCTCATATGGATGAAGCAGGCGATAGTTATTTATTCAGATGCTTTCTGATCTTTCCTGCAGCTGTAACTATTGGTTACAAACCCATCATTTTTATGGCAATTAATTCTCTAGCTCAGGCAAATATGACCACTTCCAAACACTCCTACCAAATCCCTCCCACACACATAAGAGAATAGCAATTTTCAGGTCCAATGTCTCCATGGCCAAGAAGCAACATTAAACTGGGAATATCCTCTCTCTGGAAGTACAGAGTCCTTGTATTTAATAATTTGTGAGATAGCATATATTAAACTTGGCACTGGATTTTATTAGTCCCCAGTGAAATTCTATGAAGGGATTCCACATTACAAGACCAAAAAAAAAAACAAAACAAAACACTTGTATTGCCAGCAATTAACAAACAATGGACATTTGAACCTTGATGTGCCAGAGGCCAGCTCTTATTAGTTTCCAGGAAGTATGCAGAAAAGGCAGCCTAAGTGAATGTAGCCCATCCCATGCCCCATATTTTATGACGTGAATTCAGCTCCACAAACGATGCTTTGGATCCCTCTCAGGGAGAAGTGCTGTGTATGATAATGTTATACAGGCTTTTGTAGATCCAGTCTGAGTCCTTCACTGAGCCCTACTGCAGTCTCTCTGTTAAATTACTAATAACCCACCAATCACATATCACATTGCCTTGCTCACACAGTGGTGAGCCCTAAGGACATACTTTGTCTAGCCTGCTCACTGTACATTGAGCATCCTTTGTGGCCATTCTACACTAGTGATTTTTGCATCTCAAAATACTGCTAGGAGCACAATTTTCCACTCAGGCTCCACATGAGACCCAGAAGATGCTGAATGTGGGTGGCCACTTAAAACAAAGTCCCTCATGGTCAAGAGGCACTTCAAGACCAGGAAATACCTGTTTGCCTCCTGTGGCCAGCTATTCTAAGGAAGGTGTTTGGATATTAGCTCTGAATTCCACTTGCAAATATTCCAGCATTTGCACCTTGCCTGTTTTACTGCAGAGTCAAACAAGACCCAAGTCTCAGAAATAAGCAGAGGGCCTAAAAATGCAAAGCCTCCATCTCCATCAGGTGAGGCACACATATTGAGCCCTCTGCTAGAAAAGGGAGAAGAGAAAATATCTTCTTTTGCTGTGCTGCAGGAATGTGCTGGTAAATTAAGCATGCCCTCAATTCTATAGGGAATGGTAAGTAATTTATGCCCTAAGGAGCAGGAGGTTGTTGCATGCAGGGAGGATAGGGAACAGGGTTGTACATTCAGGTCATATTCAATGTTATATCTCTTCCACATAAACTGCTTCATCAGACTATTATTATTTACCAAGCCCTGTTTGTGCTTGGAGTGTGTGTGTGTTTACAAACAAAAAGGTAAGAGGTCCAAGGCGTATGGTGCTCACCCCGCAGCAACAGGTCCACCAAAGTCCAGCAGAGCTGGAGGTGCCTTGAAACCCTCCATCAGACAAAGACTCAAGGGGCTGCAGAGATTCTTGTGGACTCAAGGACTGAAGTCTGCGGGGAAGGTGGGACTTGAGGATCTTTGAGAAGAAAGGGGGTCACTGCACAGATGCAGTGATTGCATATACGTGGAAAGTCAATGAGGCAGCGGTCAGATGTTGGGAAAATCAAGACAATAACAGGAACAACAGGAATCAGAGGAAATAGGGGAGAAGGGGGATGAGGTTTGAAGGTCAGGATTTAAGAACTCTCTGGTATTATGGGGGATAAGAGAAGGAGAGCCTTGCATTCACCTGTGTTGAGTCACCAGCACTCAAGCACTACACAAGGGTCACAGTGACAGCCCCAGCCCAGGTGCTAACAAAGGGAGGAGCAATCTGTACCATGCAGGCTTCAGCAAGGGGCTGGCTTCCTGCAGAAGACCAAGGAGATTCTAGAGCCTGTGTGAGCGTAGCTGCCTCCAAAGCTAAAGCCAGGAGAAGGCTGTGGGTCTGCATGCATGGCAGGAGGGAAGTCTCCTCCCTGACAGCCTGCAGACCACTGACCCCGGGTTGGAGTGATTCCACTGCAGCATGTGCAGGGAGCAGCAGAATAGCCTTCAGTGCTTGAAAACACCTCAGGCACAGGATGTGGCCTTTCAGAAACATCTCTGTATATCACCTCCGGGCAGTCATCCGAGAAGAACTGCTGCTGTTTGGGCTGTATTTCCAATGGGTGACTGGCCTCAGCAGCCCAGGTGCCCAGCCAAGCCCCAGACATCTATAGGTATCATCCTTCACCTCTGTTTCTACTGCTGTCATCTGCGGGGGTAGAGGTAGGAACTGCAAAACATGATGATTTTCTAAAACTTCCAAACAAAAGCTTCAATTAAATACAAACTAATGAGGTTTATTAGCTTACTTCCTGTGGCATTTACACAAGGACTGCTCTCAGGGCTGGTACAGGGTAGCCAAGCATGAAGACTCTGATCTGAAAGTTCAGGATATTCTCTCCAGAGCCGAAATCACAAAGCTTTGCAACACCTTTACATTCTCCACAGAGCCAGCATGGGATGCCAGCCCACAGAGGTCAAGAACTATGTACCTCCTCCAGACAAAATAAATGCACTGCAGACATTTCAGGCCAACAAGAACTGGATTGTGACTATTTCTAAACCCATTTCCACCTTAACCAGAAGTAGGACTCAAACAGGAGCCTCCAGAGCTGACAAGTACCAGGCCTAGTTCATAGTGCTGGCCACCACAGTAAGCCAGCGTGCTCCATGTGTTACACACCAATGAATGCACAGGACAGGGTAACTATCTGTGATGCTGAACTATGCATCAAAGTACTAACTTAACTCCTTTACTTCTGTAACTTTCCCTGATTAGATCTGAGTGAAAAGTCAATCTGTCTTTTAATATCTTTTACTTCTGAGCATCTGAGGTATAATATCAACACTCAAAAGAAAATAGCTCAGAAAATAAGTGAAAGGAAGTCTTTACATAATTTTAAAAGCCCTCAGGGGCAAAGGCCAGGCAGGGAGATGCTCAACAGAAGCACGTAAACAGGATGAACACACTGGGCTGCTTTTAGCCTGGCTCCATCTGCCTTGATTTTTAATTTTTTTTTAAAGGGTGTTAAATCATGGAGGAAGCTGTTCATTTACAGCTATGAAAGAAGCTGTTCTGTGGCAGGACCCTAGAGTGCTGGGCACTAGCTGTGAACATGCAGGTACCAGCTCAGGGATGTCAAGGAGTGGTGTGATGCTGCCACAGAAGTGGGGTTGGCTGTGGGATGCTCAGGCACCAACAGGCTCCTGCTGCTGGTGGGAGTGGGTTCTCACCAAACTAATGAATTAATTTCACAGGAGTGAGCCCTGGTCCTGCCAGTGCAGCACACATGCTGAGCCCATGTTCACCATTACTCACCCTGATGAGCACAGACATGCTCATATGCTTTGCACCAGACTTCCTTGCCTTTTGCACAGACGCTGGTTTTCCCAACGCTAGGGCTGCCTCCTGCACCAAGAGCATAAGGATGTAGTTGCCAAAAACTTCACCTCCCAAAGCACCTGAAATGGCACAGCTATCTGTAAGCGCTTCTGAGGTCGAGTCAGGACAGAAACTTGCTCCAGAGGCTCCCTGTGTCTGAGGGGAGGGAGGTGACAATACCCAGAACTTCCTCTGCCAGAGGGTACTTGCTTGGGACAGTGTTGGCACTGCCCTTCCAGGCAGCTCTGAATCCCACCTCAATGCTTGAATGCCTACAGACACCCTCAACTTTCACCTTGCTGTGTCCAAGGAAGCTACCTCTTAGACCTCCTGTTAAGAAATAGTGCATTACATACCCCTTCCTGGACCAAAGTCTGGTTCCCAGTTGGCTCACAAGCTGTAGGGCTTTTCCTACATCTCAGTATCAAATCCATGCTTTGGTCTTCCTATCCCTTCCCTTCTCAAGGGGAGAGATTTCACACTGCTGACAGAGGCTGGTTCCCTTCTCATATCTCCCTGTGCTCACCAACTTTTGCCTTCACAGGTTCTTCACATGGTGGCCAGAGCTTAGAATTCTTAGGAACATTAGAGGGCTGCAGAGCCCTGAGGGAGGGCTGCATCTCTCAGGGCTCCTATGGGAAAGGGAGTAAAAGACAATGAGGGCTGGAAACTTCTGGAGGCTGAAGAATTTAATAGCCAGAGATGATATTCTCTTCCATTTAACTGGGCTGGACAAAATACAACTCTGCTTTTTTTTTCTCACTCTTCAAGGCTGACCTCTCTCTGGCTGACACATCTGTGCACCCACACCACCTCACAGTGTGCCTGCACGAAGAGGAACAACAGGACGAGCCTGACCCCACACTCTCCTTCTGCACCGTTTGAAACTTGGCATAAACACAGGAAATTATGCTGGGGCCAACTACGAATCTTGCAGCTGCTGTCCATGCCTCTGTGCTCAGCTTCCAGCCAATGTGGTGGTCCACAGGCAAGAGCAGCCCTCCTCTCCAGGATGCCTCCGGGAACTACCAGAGTTGGGCTATTTTGACAGCATAAGCAGCCTCCAGGGTCATGGTGGCACAGCCCCTACCCTGTGGCTGCACCTTGGCACCATCTTAAAGAACTGCAGCCATCTGCAAACAGGGAAGGGAGGACTTGAAAGGTCCCTGGTAACAAGGATCGTTGGCAAAACCACTGAAGTGGCCAGCCCGAAGTGTAATGTGAATGCAATCAGCTTAATCTGTTTTGGTGCCTTTTTTTTTTTTTATTTTTAATCAGTGGAAAAAGCCTTCACTCAGTGGAGAAGGAAGAAAGCTTCGCCAAACAGAAAATCTGTGGAATCTAGGTTTCCATATAGAAACCATTAAGGCCACTGTATTAATACTTTAAAGTTTGACATCCTGCTCCAGACTCAGCCAGCTAAAATAAGTGACCCAATTTGCAGAGGTGCGGGGCTCCAGTAGCTTCCCTCTAGCCAGGTGGTACCAAATAAAATTGACTCAATTCCTTTTTTTACAGGAAGAGTTATTATAATCTGAAAGACTCAAATGCTTTTTTCACCCCTCTTAGATACGTATAGGGGAAAAAAAAAAGAATGAATACAGAACAGTGTTGAAATAAAGACTTCTTTGGTCCGGGATTCAAATACCCTGTTCTCTTCAGTAAGTTCCAGTGCACACCTAGTTATGAAATGTTAAGAAACATGTTTTCTTGGGAACACAAAACAAAACAAGATCCGTCAACAGAACCTCAAACTAAATTCCAGTTAATACAAATGTGACAAGAGGGTATTTAGGTCCTGGTCTGGAATGCTATAAAGCACCATGTCTGCCCTCTCAGCAGTCCCTGTGCTGCTCCTAGGATCCTTCTGGCAACTCAGCATCCAAAAACTAGCAGCTGGGTACAGCCTGGGATTGATAATCCGGCCACAGAGGAGCTAAACTCAGTCCTTCCATTTTCCTCTCTAATTTCAGCGTTATGCCTTACTGTATTAATGGGATGTATCGGAAGGGTCAGTAAGCACAAGTGCACAGCCCCTGTCTGAGGGATTCACATGCTTAATGAAAGGGGAAATGTCTTACAGGTGAATAAAGAAACCAAGGACACAAATGTCCTCAGTTGAACTCAGCGTCTTTTGGGGAGGAGCTCTGACCCTCCTCAGCCCCTTTCAGGGAGTGGGTGACAGCAGAACATGGGATGCTCTGCGGTGGGCACCGGGAACCGCCTCACCTGCCATCTGGATGTTAAGGCCTAAATTTCACAGGGAGGGGGAATGACTCCATAAAGCATTAACTGGGTCTTGGTTCCATCTGGGCAGCAGGAAAAGAAGGTCAAGACCATCACAAATATTGTCTGCCTCCCAGGTCCGTGGGGGAAGGGCCGGAGGGCAGGTGTGAGGCTAGGTTTAGGGGAGAGATAGCAGCTCATTGTCTAGTTATAGCAACTCAGCTGTGTGACGACAGCAGGATCACCAGACGGAGATGCCCAAGAAACAAGCTGAGTGGTGAAATCAGATGGAGGAAGATATATTAGGAACAGACACGCAGATTTACACATAGTGAGTGAGGAGGTGACAAACAGGTCTGTGGGATGGAAACCAAACTCTCACAATGAGGGAGTGGAGTGTGATGAGGAGTGGTGGAGAGGGAAGATTCTCCTGGGACTCTGGCTCGCAGGAGGACACATAGAAAGAGATGCTGGAGGTGGAGGGAGGGCAGAGGTAGCACCAGCTACCATAGAGCAGTGGCTGAGCAGACATATGGGGTCAGGAACAGACAAGCACTGTGTTCAGTTATGGAGCCAGACATGAAGGGCAAGTTTCATTACAGTTGTATCTCCATTTAGGTTTCCAAAAATACCTTTCACAGATTGGCTGGCTTTAATTAAAAGGATGTCTCCTGTGCTCCTGTACAATGCAGAGCTTGTCCACATGGACGCCCTGCGAGGCAGCTTTCCCATGGGGTGGCTTCCCTCTGTCCACATCCTCTTGCATCATGCCAGTGCTGGGCAGGTCAGGCAATGGTGCTTCCCTCAAATGCCCCTCTCTAGCACAGGCACAGACCAAAGGAGGCAAACTTCACACCCTTCCTGTTTTTGCTTCTCTCCTTCCCTCCAAATGCAGAAAATGCCTTTCTCCTCTCTCCTCCTCCACCTTTCAGTGCAAAAATTTAGCTAATTTCTCCTATGAATAGCACAGGAGTAGCCATAGCAACATCACCCTGCCAACCTCACCACCTCCACTGTCTCCATGTCCCCAGCACCCCATTCCTCTCACCCTCCCTTGTGCCTCTCCAAGGGCTTCAGCCATTTCTCACAAAGCAACCCATGTTTGGCTTTCCACCTGACCCCTCAGCACTCTCCCTCCTTCCTTCCAGACATATCTGCTCATCACTCAGAAATACAGCCCAGACCCCCACAGCCTCCTCAAGACTCTTTCCTCCCCCTGCCACCCATGCTCCAAGACCCAGGAGTCCCAAATTCAGCAGAAAATGAAGGCTTGGCAAAGGCTGATGCTTCTGCCAAGATGGACTACTCTGTACGTGCCTACTCCAGGTAATTCCCAAGTGCACATGAGGGGAAAACCACTGCCTTTAGTGAAACACAGCTGAAGACAGGCAGGGAAGACCTGACTCCCTCCTCCACCTGCCTGGCCATTAAATGCCTCTGCACAGGTGGGGGCATTTGCTCTGGGCAAATTTGTGGTGTGCACTTGCAGGTGGTCATGGACTCCATGCGATGCTGCCCTAACCCCTCTCTGCAGCCTTCTGGCCCCTGGGGAAGGAGAAAAGAGCTGCAGTAAGGGGGACAGCATGACATATTTCAACCTGTAAAACTGGGGCAGCCCCAGTAGCAGACAGCACTGAACCACAAGCTGGGGAAGTGCACTGCACAGGGCCCTTTCTCCAGCCATGAGAGGAGGTATACGTGCCCCAGACACCCCAAAGGCACATTGAAGACACCAAGGAGACCTTTGGGAGCCTCACGGGGAGGCCCACTCTGACAACCATGCTTGGCACCAGGGACCTTGGGGTGAAATAAGCAACAGGGCTAGACCTCCCCTGTGAGAGAGAAAGGTGCTGGCTGTGGTCAGACCCTCGGTGCAGGGAAGAGTTCCGGAGAAGGGGCTCAGACACAGTTGGCAGTTCAGTGCTCCTCTCTAGAGACCCTGTGGGCTTCACTGTGCTGGGGAGAAGAGGAGTTTGAGTGCTCTGCTCCTCTAGCACTGCATATCAGAGATGCTTCCCCATATTGTGCTGCTATTCCTCCCTCTAAGCCAGGAGCCCTCCCATCAGCCCAGTCTGGCAGGGGTGGACTTGAGTCCCCCACTAGCAAGGAATGGGGTACAAAAAGGGCACAGAGCCAGGGACTATGATGGGAATAATGGAGGACAGCAATGACAGCAAGCACAGGGAGCAGGGACTAATGTACAGAGAACATGTATAGATAAGGGAGAAGTAATGGAAGATATTTCAGAGAGAGAAGAAAAGCAAAACAAAAAGAAATGAGAAACCCAGAGGTCATAGATTTCCTCCCTCTGTCTGGTGAGAATTAGAGGGTCTCAGAGTTACTTGCAATGCCCGAGCAAGCTAATTTGTGTCCTAGAGAAGGGGAGAGGCAGAAGAACGGATAGGGCACTGGAAGTGATAGGAGGTGTGGGTTGACATTGGGACCATGCTGTGCGTTGGGAAGCACATGTGGGAATGTCCCACATGCTGAGGAGCCACACACAGAGTCTGTGAGTATGAATGATGTCAGAGAACATACACCACCATATGCAACCGTGAACACATTTCCAGTGTGAGAGTATCAGTTCATGTGGCCACAGCAGACCAGACAGGCAGTGTACACTCTCCTTTGCTTGTGTGAAGAGGCAAGGGGAGGAAAAAAAGGCTCAAATGAGAGGTGGTGAAGCTCCCCAGGAGATGAACAGATCACTGTTTTCCCAGGGAAGCCTCCTGGCCCACACAACCCTTCCCACTTCTGCTGCTGGAAGTGCTTCCAGGGACAGGAAGCTCATTTAAAGGGACAGATCTGAAAAATGGCAGCCTTGCCTCTACCCAAAGCTCCTGAGGACACAGAGGCTGCCTCCTTGGCTTCTGTGAAGGAGACAAGCTTTGCATCCACAGCATCCACGCAAATATACCCGGACTCCAACATCTCCTGGCTGCCCAGAGCCAAACCTGTCTGCCTAGGCACAAGCCATGCCCAGCTGTCAACCACTGAACTTGGGAGAACATGGATTCTCAATGGATCACGCACTTTGCACCCTTGGATCAGAAAAGGAGCATTGCTGAAATGCTTGCTGCAAAGCTTTACTCATTGCATACATTTGCTACACATCAGGAAGCAATTCCAATTGCTCTGATAAAGGCAGAGCACATACCACACACATCATATTCTACATGCATATTCCACTATGCTCACAGTCTCACACACTGGCATCTCCTGTCACTTGCAATGCTGCAAGGAGCTTTTTATTTATTTTTTCATCTTCAGAAAGGCTAAGGCTAAGCAGAGATTCCCAACATGGACTTTCAGAGCAGCACAAGCCTCAGCGCTCCATGGCATCACCACAAAGAGACAATGATTTCTCTTCCACCACTGCAAAAACATGAAAGGCTCTGCTGCCCAGCCTGCCATGGCAGCAGTGCAGCTAGCCTTGCTTCCTGCTTGCTATAGTCTTACCAGGAACTCTGGACCAGTCCTTTCATGCAAGCAGGAATGGAAAGGAGGGAGTTTCATTTCCATGCTCCTACCCAGCTCCTTGGATGATGGGGAGAAAGAAAGAGATACCGAAGGGAAGATGGAAGATGCTTGCTAGGAATCAGTGGATGAGAGGCTGATTTTGATGCAAAAAGTGGCAGTGAGAGACAGAAAGCAGGACCAGGCTGATAGGAAGGTGGCTGGGGTTTGGGTGATTTCTGTAAACATGATCAGAGTGTATTAGCTTTAAATCTAATTATTTCAACCAGAGCTACACACTAAGACATTAATGAAGAAACAACAGGGGAAGGGAACAAGAGGGTTGTGGTTTCCAAGAGGAAAGGGGGAGATAATTTCCATTGATTCCTGTGTTTCTGCCTTCTACAGTGTCTTGAAACAATAATTAAAATAATCATTAAGAAATCATGTGAGGTTTGAAGATAATGAATGAAAAAGAAAGAAGCAGCAAATTTAAATGCCTTTCTCTGAAGCAGGGTAAATTGTTTTTCAGGCAGGTTCTAGCCTCCATTTTAATGCTTTGCAAGCAGATCCAACCATTTTCTAAGCTGGCTTGTGGGTTCAAAACCAGATTGGTGTCTCCATTTAGGAAAGAAAGAGAGACAGCCTGAGAATGGGTCCTGGAGGAGAACACTAATAAAATAGATGTGTGTGGGAAGAAATGGAGGCAGTGAAACAGAGCACAATGCACACCGCACTACAGCGACCAGAGCAGGGTTACATAATAATCTTGGGGAGCAGGGATGTAACAGCAGAGCAACCACAACTCATTGGAGTGTGGCTACCAGTTTGGGAGCACCGGCAAGCGGCACCACGGGCCCGCAAGGCTGCCCGGCAGGTAGCATGCCTCATAGCTGCTAAACACAGTATGATGGGATGCCACCACTGCCAGGGCTTCAAGCAACGGCACTGCAAACGGCGAGGACCTCAAGTGGAAAATATCACGCTCGACAGCTGCCTAGTGCCGAGCAAGACTCAGACCAGCTCGGCCAGAGAGGCTGCTCCGGCGGAGAGCTCCTGTGCTGAGCTGGAGTTCGCGGAGGCAAGAAACAGCGATGCCGACCTAAGCGACGCCAGCGGCGTGCCCGAGCGACAATGACGGCTAACACAACAACGCTGGCGTCCAACCTCAGCAACGCCAGCACCCACCCTGGCCACCCCGCGCCGCCCCGCGCCTGACGCCGCACCCCACCGCAACCCCGCCGATCTCCCCGGGTTACCCCTCGTTAGCCGACCGTCCCGTCCCGTACCGCACCGGGGAGCCGCTGGCTGGAGCCGGCCCATACCTGCTCGTACCAGTCCCGGCTCGAACACGTGCACTCGGGCCACCAGCCTGGGCCGCTCCCGTTCACCTTGGGCGCGCTCTTCCCCGGCGGCGGCGGCTTCAGCGCGGCGGGGTCGCGGGCTGGGGGGCCCAGCTTGGCCGTGCCGCGGGCGGCTGGCGTGCCCCCCCCGGGCGCGGGCAGGGTTTGTGAGCTGTAGCCCCCGTAGCCGTACTGGTCGTGCTGCCACTCGCCATAGGAGGGGGGCTCCATGCGCCGCAGGGCCGCCATCCG
>JANHGL010001697.1:0-24277 GCA_024611195.1 Ceyx melanurus
CTAGGTGATCCTGCTCTGGCAGGGGGTTTGGACTAGATGATCTTCTAGGTCCCTTCCAATCCCTAACATTCTGTGATAAAGCTTTGCTGTCTTTCTTACAGACTTCTCTGTACATCCCTTATGTAGCCTTTCTTAATATTGATTCTTTGTCCTCCCTGCGGTTTAGGAGTTGATACTACCCTGGAGTGAAGCCCTTATGGGCAGAGCGATGAGATTACTGTAGTCAAAGAGGGAACATCATCCTGTGCTAGCTCTTCCCAACTTCCCAACATCTATGCTGTCCTGTTTTCTTCCCACCTCCTTCCGTTTCTTCCAAATTGCCTGCTGCCAGACTGTCTCTGATGCATGAGACAACCCTATAGGTGAGCAAGGTGGGGCTTGCAGACCATCCCATGACATGGTGACAACACATTAGTGACTACAAGATGCTAAAAGGAACTATATCCACACATCTAAGATAGAGTACCATGAAGTCCCAAACACTCTCTTTTTAAGTCGGATGTTTACAGTGAATGCAATGTGTTGCATACCCCTAAGTATAGACAAATGCAATAAAACAAACTCATGGCTATTTCAAGCCATTCTTTACTTCCAGGTAGGTTACAGAACATCTCTGAGGCTTGTATATTACATATTAGGTCTTGATTTTTTTGTAGTTTGGACACATTAAAGCAATAAAAGTGGTATTTTAAAATCTGGTGTGAATTAGCCACTGTCATGAGAAAGTTTAGATTTTTCAAGGCACACACCATCCATACAAGCACCTATATCAGGGCCATATTTCATTTGTCAGGATATGTAGTGATATACCTAGCAAAAATTTACCTTAGTAAATTGGAGTCTTTAAAGATATTATCACACACACAGTATCACAGATATGTATGTTATTGGGTGCTGAGATCTTGTGAAATCTGGGGCTTAACTACCCCTTAAATGATCCAAAAAGAAAAAGCACTTTTGTACAGCAAATTTTTATTTCACAAAGACTGTGCCCTGGTCAGATACTGAATAGTTTTATCCTTTATCCTTTAACCATAAATGTGCACACAACACTTGCAGCTTTGCACCTTCATCCATCTTTGCACTGAGACTGATACCCATGGATACACCTTTAAATTATTTATCTAATTCAATTAATACGATAACCTTGGACGGACTCAGATCATTTTCTTTACATAAAAGATTATACTGTATATTACTTCTATAGTTGCTTTATCACATATTTCTAATGGTTAAAAAGTATGGCTTCTTTTCATGAAATATTTGCAGTCAGATGATAATGTTTTGTAAATTTGTTCATACTTGATATTGTTCAGTGAACATATTTTGTGATCATTGTGTAGCTCTGTATTTTTTGCCAGCTAATGACAGAATATATTCAGGCAATTCTATGGAACTGATTTTTCTGGTCATCTGTGTAGCTTAGTATTGTTACTTTCTCCTCACTTTCTCCTTGTTTAGCTTTCATCCATGTTCAAAGGCAGATAAGGGCTTCTCAGAAGGACAGAAAGATTCAGTTCTGCTGCCCAGCTGAAGGGGATGGGACTGGGGAACATCCAGGCTGCTGCAGCCGAGGTATGGGAAAAGACAGGAGATAAGACCAGAATCAGGATAAAAAGCCAATGAGGAAAAAAACCTGCAAAATTACATTTGGTGTTCTGGCTGTTGATAACAGAGGTAAACAGTGTCTGTGTGAGAGAGAAGGACAAATATTATTCCTTAAAGCTGTAATTGTGCTTCAGATCTTGATCCTTCCTTTTAATCAATACCAAGTAGGGTGAGATTCACAGCTATGGGGACAGAACTGTGATGAGAGATGAGGCAGATTAAGAGGCAAAAACCTGGCACTTTAGCAGAAATGAACCTTAAGAAAAGGAAATATGAGAACTCATCTATCCATGAAAATCAGGAAATGCTTGTTAGTGGGGATAAGAGATGGCCTTGTTGGTACATGCTTCTTACTCTGGTGTCCACTAAACTTTTACCAAAGCTTTCAGTGAAGGATGCATAAATGAAGGCAGTCAAAAATCACAGAATCACAGAATCACAGATATTAGGGGCTGGAAGGGACCTAGAAGATCATCTAGTGCAACTCCCCTGCCTGAGCAGGATCACCTAGACCAAGTCACACAGGAACAGATCCAGGCGGCTCTTAAGTGTCTCCAGAGATGGAGACTCCACAACCCCCCTGGGCAGCCTGTTCCAGAGCTCTGTCACCCTCACTGAGAAAAAAAAAAATGGCACATGGAAGCATGTTTATCATGGGAGCAGATGGGAGACAGGCTCAGCATGACTTACTGTGCATAAATATATTGTTAGTTTCCTACTGTTGTTACAAGAAAATGAATGATGTAACCCTTCCCCCTTAACAAGTTGTCATTGTTTTCTGCACAGACATAATATTTGGAAAAGTTCTATTTTATCTGAATACTTGAGGAAAATATTGATTCTTATGGGAATTTGAAAAGGTTCAGGGTCTACCCTGAGCAAAGAGGGTCCTGTGCTTGTGGCATTGCACAGCATCACAGTCTCTGGTTTGACATTACAGGAAATGTACTGGACTAAGCTCCCTGCTGCCAGATGATGTAAAGTGCTGATGCCTTGTAAGCTTAGGCTGCTGATTCAGTCATATTCAGAAAATTTGACTGGTTTTGTGTTTGTATTGCACTATTTGTACCCAAGACATAATTCTATGCCAGATCAAATATCATCTGTCCTCTCACAACAAGCATAGAGCCAGTAAAATGCATAACTGCAGCAGAAATTACGTAGCACAAGAACTAGCTGGTTGGTTGGAAAGATGTTTACCCTATTTTGGTCCATAATCAAATTTGGTGCAGATGCGATGGGATTGTGACTTCTTTGGCCTCTTGGATTTTTACAGACAAAGTATGCTTGACTCCCCTATCAGGTGTTAAGTAAATTTATACAGGGCCTATACATTGAAATTATAGGGGGCCTCACATTAAATATTACTCAAATTACCACTAATCCCAAACATTGTGTGAGGTCAGTGTATCAGGTGTGTTGAAACATAGAATCAGAGTATAGTTTGGTATAGCTTGGAAGGGACCTTAAAGATTGTCTAGGTCCAACCTGCCTGCCATGGGCAAGGCCACTTCCCACTAGGCCAGGTTGCTCCAAGCCCCATCCAGCCTGGCCTTGAACAGGGAAGGAGTGTTCACAACCTCTCTGAGCAACCTATTCCAGCGCCTCACCACCATCATGGTGAAGAACTTCATCCTTATATCTAAATCTACTCTCTTTAAGTTAAAGATATTGCTCCTTGTCCTATCAAAATATATTCAGTAGCATGTATTCATGTCACTCTTGGTTAATAGGAATCAGAGATTTACATACCAAATAACTGTATTTGGGCATATATGTTCATATATTTATTTCCTTGCGTCTCAGATTTTATTGGGATGCCTGAGGCACAGCAGGCCCAAATAGTGGTGGTTAGCTGAAGGAAGTATTGCCCATATATCAGATCCTAATCTTCTGGTAGCAGCTTCCCAGCTGGAGTTAAACTGACAAAGCTGCAGCTCTAAGAAATCTGCAAGCAGTACATACTAGAAGAAAGCAAAGTTGCCAAAAAGAACAAGTCATTTTTCAATGAAGGCATGCTGTATGTGAACAGGATTTTCTGCTCTTTGACCATCTCTGCTTCTCACCTTGTTTCTATCTACATTTTTTTTTCTGTCTGTTCTTGACTTACACATAAGGAGCAGAATAAAGAACACATTTGTTTTTCTAATTCCCAATATGAAGCCCGTTTTGCACTTGACTTTCGTCTCTACTTTTATGCATTTAGTTGCACTATGAAATTCGATACTTTGGGTTTGTTTGAAACCATAAAATAACTTGTCAAAGAGTCTTTTTTCTTTGCTTCAGTTACAGCATGTGTATGATTTAAAAGTTTCTCCACCCACATTGTCCAAAATTTTGCTATGCACAGATGCTCAGTATATTGCATACCTCCATCTGTGACAATATAATTAGCTGGAAGAACGTTTGAATTTGGATTTAATGTATTGTATTCTGCTTCATTTTGGAACTGTTTTCATTCTCCTGAATCAAGGGAGTGGGGGTTCTGACACTGAATATAGTCAGCTCTTAAAATATATCATCATAGAATCATAGAATGTCAGGGGCTGGAAGGGACCTCAAAAGCTCTAGTCTAATACCCCTGCCAGAGCAGGATAACCTAGAGCAAATCACACAGGAACATGTCTAGGCAGGTTTTGAATGTCTTCAGAGAAGGAGACTCTACAACCCCCTGGGCATCCTGTTCCAGTGTTCCGTCACCCTCACTGTGAAAAAACTCCTCCATATGTTTACATGAAACTTCCTACGCCTCAGCTTCCATGCACTGCCCCTTGTCCTGTCATCGGGCACCACGAAGAAGAGTCTGGCTCCATCCTCCTGGCACTCACCCTTTATATATTTATAAACATTGATGAGGTCACCCCTCAATCTGCTTTTCTTTCCAAGCTAAAGAGCTCCAGCTCCCTCAGTGTTTCCTCATAAGAGAGATGTTCCATTCCCTTAATCATCTTTGTGGCTGTACGCAGGACTCTCTCAAGCAATTCTATGTCCTTCTTGAGCTGGGGGGCCCAGAACTGGACACAATACTCCAGATGCGGCCTTACCAGGGCAGAGTAAAGGGGCAGGAGAACCTCTCTTGACCTACTAGCCACACCCCTTCTAATACACCCCAGAATGGCATTGACCCTCTTGGGCACAAGAGCACACTGCTGGCTCATAGTCAGCCTCCCATTAACTAGGACCCCCAGATCCTTTTCCCCTTTGCTGTCCTCCAATAGGTCAGTACCCAACCTATACTGACACCTGGGGTTGCTCTTTCTCAGGTGCAAGACTCTACACTTGGCCTTGTTGAATTGAATTACATTTCTTCCTGCCCAACCCTCCAGGCTTTCCAAGTTTCTCTGGATGACAGCACAGTCTTCTGGTGTGTCAGCCAATCCACCCAGTTTGGTGTCATCAAAAATATTTCTTGGTTTAAGCTGAGAAAAAAATTGACCCCATTTGAAGCAGCACAAACTGCAGTGCCCAGACCTCTTAAGCACCCAGTAATTCTTCAAAGATATAATATATTCATATTAATTTTATTAGCTATATTGTTTATCACATGGAATGAAAATTATACAAAGACAGTAAATATCTGCTAAATGTATTTCTAGAAAGTAAATCTGTGGGTGTTTGCCATAATAGTAATAATTCTTTATTTTTTAGTCACAATTTATATCTGAACATTTCAAAGACTTCTAACAACCACTAAGCAATTAATTTTTTTTAAGAAGCCTGCAGAATTATTATTTTAGCAAGACGGGACAAAAGGACTGTTATTTGCCCAAACACAGCAAAAGCAATAAAAAGGAAATTTAGATGTCCTGTTCCACAACATTATTTTAGCCACTCATAAGAGAAAACATAGCAAATGCCATTTTCAAGAAAAATCTTGAAAATTTTATTACAGCTACTTATTAGGTTAGATGCAATGTTGTGTAATAATGTTTTTCTAAACATAGTGGCAGTTGACATTTTTAGTAATAATTTTTCTTTTTCTCATTCCCTAAACAAATAGATACCATATTGGAACCATACTAATGATGTAATCAAAACTGCTATGTGATTGTTGCAAAAATACACTTTGCTCTTAAAGCAACCTGAAAATTTGAATATCTACCTGATCCCCATCAAAGCAGCATGCACTGCATTTATGAACCAAGAAAACATTCAAGTCAGACTGTGTTCTTTATAAGGTTGCACACGCTTGGCACTATCTTTGTCCAGACGTAATTACACAGTCAGTCTTTTTCCAATAGAACAGAAGGGTAAAAAATAGCTCAGTTAACAAAAGGTGAAACTCACTGTGAGGAAGAGTGCAGTAGGGCCAGCTGTGGTACAAGTTTGCAAGACTTCTGACAAGAATAACAGCTCATGTTATCTGTTGTAGGTCTTAAAAATTGAAGTTACTAGGCATAGAAAAACTTAAAAATCTGTAATATCAATCTGTGCATCTGAACACAAAACTCACTCCTTTTAGGATTAAATAACTGCTGAGTTGAGGACAGTATTTAGAATGCCATTTTGAAACCCCATGATATCCCCTCCAACAGCTTGAACTGTAGTATCTGCTTCAAGTTTCTCTGAATTTCAGGGAGTATTAGTAAAGTCACTGAGGTTCTCCAGCTTCTCCTGTGTGGTGTTCCCACCCATATATGTGCTTCACTTCTCAACTTCCCTTCAGTCAAGCACCCTGAGCAAACTTCATGAGGACACTATTCTCTTCTTTGTGCTCCAAGACAAGGCCTACAGCATGACCTCAGGAGACTCCAACCTGACAACTTTCTTTGCAGCTAATTCATGTCATCTTTCTTGTGACCAATTGCTCACCCTTCTTTCCTTTTCTGCATTAATCCTCACTTTCTCTAGGTTCCTGAGAAGCAAAGGATAACTGTTGTGGGAAAAAAAACCCAAACAATGAAAATATATAATCATTTAGGGTGAAATATTTCTCATACTTCTGTGCCCAGTTTCGTCCCCTCACTTTTTGGTGTCTGATCTCAGATATACATAAAATAAGTGCTTAGTTCTCATGGACAAGACATTTTCAAAATATAAATATAAAATCTTGAAATTGAATTCCTAGTGACTCTTTTCAGTAGTTTGGAGGGATTTCAGTACCATACTGGACCTTTAATTAATTTGTGTGTGTGTGTTTGACAGTGCCACTCTTGTTACCTGCCTTTCAGTATGTGAGGTACATCTGTCACATTCCCTAGCTAGTCATATTCTAAAGGTGATTCAGTTATTTTTAAAATTTAAAAAGAATTCTTTTCAGAGACATTTTGGTAATAGTCAATAAATTCACTTTTTTAAAACATTACTTTTGTAGGAACAGAATAATTTATTTTGGAAGGTGGTTTTGGAGAACTTCAAGGGTGGCAATTATACAATCTGTTACATATTTTTACTAGATTAACTGCATTTTTTCCTTAACTAGAATTTTCCTTGCTGCAGGAAATGTGTCCGTTGCCTTTTGCCCTGAGAACCTCCAAGAAAAATTTGACTCTGACATCTCTGTACCCACTTATTAGGTAGCTGAAGAAAGCAATTAGATCTCTTCTCCAGGTCAGACTAACCCTGCACCCTTGACCTCTCCTTGTGTATCAAGTTCTCCTGCCCTTACTCAGGCAGTCTCCGGTTTATTAATGTCTTTTTGTATAGGGCAGTTATTCCAGATGGAGCCTCATGAAACTTATAGGCAGGGATTCATCCCTTTTCTTAACCCACTGCCTGTGCTCTTAATAGTAAAGTCCAGCATATAGTTAGCCTTCATCACTGGAAGGATTCAAATATGACCCCATTTAATTGTCTTTTGTACTTTCCATTGTCAGAAGATAAGAACAGTAGTGTTTTAAAAGATTAAATATGCCTGATGGCAATGAGATTGTTGGGTTTTCTAGTGGATAATGCAGATAGTTGTTTTTCAGATATTTCAAGAAAGATTTTGCAGGAAGGTTACTGATCAGCTTGTAACACAGAGTGGAAATTTACTATTTCAAACATTTAGATGCTTGGCAAAGTATCCAGAGTTTCTTGATATATAGCATTACTGAGTTGCTAGCAGCATTTTGATACTTGTTTGCTAGGAACCAGACAATTACACTTTTTGAAATGAGTGTTCTACCTGATATTTTTAAAGATACAACATTAAACCTAAAACAGTATTCTAACTTGTTACCACAAATTCATAAAATCATAGAATCATTCCATCTTCTTAATTATTCATTCAGTATTATACTACATGAACCCATTCTACCATATTAACATAGAATTTCTGTTTGCTGTTGAATTCCATCATCTGTTTTAACTTTTCTTAAAAAAAATCTGTTTGGACCCAAGTATACCATATTTGTGGTATAAACGTATAAGATCACATTTTTCAATAATATCAATAAGCAAATAAATCCAGCAATTTCTCATTGTTATTTCAAATTTCGAAACCTGCATCTTTGTCTTATACAGACACCAAACATTAGATTTTATTAAATTCCCAAACAAATGATGTTATAATCTTCAGTGATGGCTGGGTGACTTAGTCTGACATGTCTAAACTTGAGTTTTTCTCAATTCTTGCTCAGCATTTTGGAGCTATCTGTCGTTAGATGCATTAAAACAAAATAGGATTGCACATTAGCTCCTGTAGGTTTAGAAACATACATAAGCTAGAAGAGAGTTCAGTATCACCATTGTGTGAAACAAATAAGTCAAATGTAATTACACACCGGTTGAGTTGCATTTTCATTTTCATTTAGATAATGCAGGTCCTATCCCACCAAGTATTGGGCGGACAAATCTCTCATGTAGAAGTTACTGCTTCTAGGTTTGCAGTGATGCAACATGGAAGGGTCGAAGTAACAATGATCACTCAGGTAACACCTGATCCAAAGGTACCCAAAAGCCTGCATGCATACATTCAGTCTAGCTATAAGTCCTGCTACTGACTGCTCACCTGAGTTTCATGTATGTTCCTATGGAGCCTACACTAAACCACATGCTACCTCCACTAGTGGTACAATACTGTGTGGGCGACACTCACATCTCTCTGATTACCCTGTAGATAGATTCTGGAGGAGTGTTGTCATAGACATGGAGTTCAGGGCATCTTTTTGTGAAGCTCATCTACCTGGAAGAAGTGATAGTTGGGATGGACAGGTTTTGACTGAAGGCTTAATTTAATTTAATTTAATTTAATTCATTATAGTTTTCCCTTTTCCTATCACAAGAAGGAGATCAGAGAAGATAAATTGTGACAGGTCAATCCAGGTTTAGAATGCTCAGACTGTAAATTGCTACAAATTAGAAAGTAGCATGCAGTCAGAGCAAAATACTCCTCCACGTTCTCTGCTGCTCTTCCTGTGTCAGTGATGAGCTGAAGAAAGAATGACATTCTTCACAGTAACAAATGACAAAAGTGTAAAAGAATATAGTGACCTTGTTTTTAATAATACATTAAATTAGTTAATTACCATCTCTAAGTGATGTCTTAGAGCCATGCTGATTGCAGCAACTGGGACTGCTGTAACATAGGTAATGAAATTACCTATGTAGAAATGACTACTTCTTGTATCTCACCCTTGCTGAACTTGAGACAGTCTTCCTGAATACAAAGTAGTGCAGGATGACTTATATTTGTAAGGTGCTGAGCTGCTCTGTTGAGATGCTGAGAACATTTCCATTCTGAGCACAAGAAGGATGTAAAAATTGCTCAGACTTTTTCAGGATTGTGCCTTAAGACTGTACCTCTGACAGATTGACAAGCAAAATAGTAGAAAAAGTGAGTGGGGCGTTGCCATGGTGATCACAATATTTGATAACTACAAATAACACTGCTCCATAAAGCAACCATGAACCAGAAGACAAAGATCGACTCTATTATGACCAAAAGTGCAAATTCCTAGAAGCCTTGCCTCATTGATTGTCAATATGTTGATAGTTGATTGAATTTGATGTCTATCTTTGATATGATTTAACACTCAAAACAGTCTTTGTCTTCCCCTAATGAATTGGCAGCGACAGTAAAGAGAGAGAAAACTGAATTCACAAAACTGCACAGAGATGGTAACAAAGCAGGTATCTTTCAGCATGTGTCTTCCTCTCTGCTGGGTGGCTTCCTCTCTTCCTCTTCCTACCTCTCTCTAGGTACTGGATTCATCTTCTATAGCTTTGGAAATTCAAAGTATGCAGAAATGCACTCTTTGGCTAAGCCAGTGTGCTACAGAAAGTCTTGGAGAACCAAGGCAAGAAGTAATTTCCTTTGTCTCCCTGTCCTCTATATTTGTCTGGCTAGATTCAGAAGCAGAGAACTAAGAAAAGGCAGTCAACACTCTTCAACAGAACAGATTTAAGCTTTTTTTGTTTGTTACTATAGAGAGACTGTTCAGTCACTTTAAAAATCATTTTCTCCTAAATATGTAACTAGTGTAACTCCTAAATTTGTAGCTAAATTTTCACTAGACATCAGACTTTAACTCTGAAAACAACATTTAATTTGTTTGATCTCAAATTTAGCTGCCATTCTGTTTATAATGAGTAATTTAAAGATTCCTGTTGATTCTGGTCATAAATCTTAAAAAGACTCTAGTGATAAGCAGAAAGACTCACAGCTACGATACTGAGAGAATGAAGTAACTAGTCAGAGCATCAATTAAAGATGACATGATGTTGCATAGACAACTTGGGAAAATGGAAGATTTTGCGAACTCATAGAATCCTTCTATTTTGGATAATCCCTATAATATATTATTATATCATAAAATTGATGTCCATAGGATTATCAACATAGAGATTCACATAGCCTAATGTTGCTTAAGGTTTGGTCATATTTTTTTGGCAGACATCAGTGACTATCTTCTTAGACACAGGGAAATGTTGTCAAGTGTATTTGTGGGAGAAAGTGTATTTCCCCATCACCTAACATGGCCACCAAGCCCAACTAAATGGGACTGACACAGAATTGGGTTGACAGCCTGGACTATTGACAGTCTCTTTATTTTTTTTTTGCTCCCATTCATTCCAAGCACAGAGATTGTAATTGCAGACTGACTCTTTGAAAGACACGGAGTCATCACTACCTATTCCAGTTCTAAATCTTATTTTTATGTCACCAGCAAGTCCCTCTGAAGTAATGCTGCTACTGGTTCAGCATTCTTGGTCTCAATTAATTTGGTTTTGTTTGTTTACCACAATTATAATGGGTTACAAATAATGTCTAGGGGGAAAAAAATTAATAATGCTTCTCATGTCACTGTAGGCAACCAAGGGTTCTTTGAAATATGAGAAACTACCATTGTTCCTTGCTGTACTCTTTTTTCCATACTGATGTTCCTAGCTGTGGTTCCCTCTTTCTGATTCGTATTATTTCATATGGGATTTGGATATCTTTTCAATGCAGTTGATTTCTGGAAATTGAAGAGCAGATGGTTAGCGTTTGCAATTTGCTAAAGCTTTGTGACTTCAAATGGTTAGCTGCCTTGAAAATCTGAACAGCTAACATAGCTATTTACGAGCTGCAAAATCCTTTTCTTTCCTCCTCCCTTACTTCCCTGTATAAAATGGAAATTCAATCACCTCTTTGCACTTCTTAAACTGTAGAGAATTTTTTTTTTTAATTTGCATCTGACATACTTTAATAGTATACAGTTTAAGATTCGGACTTTTTACTTTATTCACATTCATTTTTATAGGCTTTCAAATCTATCTGCATATTTGATATTATTTGAATCTATATAATCAAGATTGATTCAGATAACATATATTCTACAGTGAATATAAAATTATAGTAGAATTAAACAGTATAACTTTAGGATTTATTTAGCATTTATTTAGCAAGTTGCGATATAAACCAAAAGTTTTGCTTGAGAATTAATAAAAGAATTAGTCAGTAGATTACAAGTAAAGAGCAAGGCTCATTTTAAAAATATATTAATAAAATATGATCTAAATGTGACACTTTTATTGGTGTAACTATTGCCAGCAAAGAAAAAACCAAACAACTATAAAATATATGTTATTGCAGTGTATTTTATAGGCATTGTTCCAGCGTTTCCTTTATGATATAAGGCATAAATCAAAGCCATGTAACCCACCCTTACAGTATTACCAATAAATCAAGCAATACTCTCTGAGTGTTTTCTTTGCTGCAAGCAAAGAATAAAGGATCATTTCTGCATGCTCATTAAATGTGTATTATATTTGGGCAAAGCCCTGTATGTTTTCTTTGGAAGCCCTCTTAGATATTTTACATAATGCGGCCTTTGGTTTATCTACTTGCATTTCACGCACTGTGAATTCCTCCTTAGGCTTCAGGTACACTTGCTATTAGGCCTTGTCTTGACGTGATTGCTGCAGCAGAGCAGGATGGGACAGCTGAGGATAGTCCACTTTATGGCTTGAATCCCATCTCCTCACTCTGCCAGCAGGCAAGACCTACCTCACATCTCTCCTGCTCCAGAGGAGACAACAGTAGCCCAGAGGAGTATTCTGGGCCTCCATCTCAGCAGCATCCCTGAACAGCATATGGACATCTCAGTCTCCCAAAGGTCTTGCATTTCTGAGGGTGTCTGCCACCCTCTTCCCCTACCTGGTCTTCTGCTTCATCTTTGCTCCAGGATTGTTTGCCTTCCTCTTTAATCTTCACCTGCACTTCTGTGCCCATTAATTAACTCTCTGCACCAGAGATACCAGGATAATTGATATTTGTTTCTGCATGTTATGCTCTCTCCACAGCCTGTGCCTTTTTCATCTGTTTATCTCTAAGGAGTAGGCAGCTCTTCTGTAGGTATATAATTCATAGCACAGCAGGTCCCGACTTTTAGTCAGCCTAGAGCTATTAGCTGTTAGTAACGTGATTATTGATGGTAATAGTGTTTTAGTGGTGCTTTTTTCCTTATTATTGCAACTCAAGTAGAGAGCAACACTGTTCGTCTTTTGAAGTCTAAAAGGATATATACCAAGGGAATATATCCTAGTTTCACATTCTCCAGCAACTCTTTATTATCTAACTGTACTACCTACTGTGTAGGCTAAGTGACTGAATTCTAGAAATTGCCTTAATTATAAATGTTTTCTGAATTGGTGTTTAAAATTGTTCGAATAAACTAATTGTTACAAGAAGATAAAAATTAATTGGCTTGTTTGTTTGGTTGGTTTTGGCTTTTTTGCATATGTTATGATGTGTTTACACAGCATCTTTCTTTGGAGACAATTTAATAAAATTGATGTTGTTCTACTTTTTTTGTTTGTACTTGGGTAGCTGTATGTGCTGAAAGCTTACTATAATTCTGGGGATTTTTGTTCCATTACAATTAGCTTTTTTCCTACCAGTTAGTCACTGGATTATGTTTACATCTTCTACGCTTTTTTGAATTTAATCACCTTATTAACATCTGGGTAATATATTACAATCCAGCAGTTTCTCATATTCAGTAGTATTCAGTACTTCCCCCCCACACACACTTTCATTAAACGCTTCTCTCCCCTCTTCACTTCACTTCACTTCTCCTAGTCATTTCAGCAAAGTGGTTTCTATGGCAACACACTTCCCATATTCACTTTAGGTTTTGCTTCAGCATTAAAAAAAACATTGTATTGGGCTCTCCTCTATTTAATTAAGGCTTAGGCTCATCCAACCCCCCATCTGATACCGCCTGACTCACTCTGGGGTTTGGATCAAACCTACGATTTTTTAACACATAAATGTGTTGTGCAATTAAAAACCTGGGTTTGTCCACATTTGAAATACTTAATAGACATGATCTTTCTACTGTCCTTTTCAGCAGTCTAGGTGGTTTGGCAGGGTTTATCATTAATCTTCAAGATTCCTGCTATGAAAGAATGCTGCAACAAACAGCATCTACCAAAGGCCACTGAGCACTTCCAGGTCAGCACTGGTCTGTGGCGCACAAGGGAATACAGGATCTTGGTACAGACTTCCTGAGCTTCAGTCAAATAAGATGGTCATTGTTACTCCACATACAGATACAAATTATTTCCTCACAAAAAAATAATAATGTCCTTCAGTCAGCCATCAACAAGTCTATCACAAACAAAATCAACAAGATGTTCCCGTTCGCAGCTTTTGGATTGTAATTATACAGTCTGTTACAAACACATTAGATGTTTCAATGCTGGGCTCTTTTGTGAGCATTTAAACATTTGACTCTCCAATGTGATGTTTTCCTTAGGATAAAATAATCCTTAAGTATTTGCACACTAATATATTACAATGTCCACTAGGCTGAATGTGAAAACATGGGATAAAATATATCCCATTATTCTTATAGATGTATGTATGCACACACATGAATCTATATAAAATCACTTTTTCAAAAAACCCTCACTCTTTCAAAAGACTGTTAGGTGTTGTTATTTATTTGTATTATCCTCTTGACCCTTAATTACACATTTCTATTCTGCTACATGGTTTTTAGAAATGTAGAGCCTAGATGTCACCCCTGTGCAAACCAGTTATATTTTACATACCAGATGTGATTAGAGGTGTTTGCAGACTGGCGGAAGACAGACTGCAAGGAAAAGAGTAAGACAATAATGATCAGTATGATGGACTGCAGACTAATAATACTGACAAATTAAATGCTGTTACAGTTTTATATGTCTATGGAAAAGCTGATCAAAGCAAAGATCTAGGACAATTAATTTTGGATAGATATCAGCGAAACAAGATTTCATGTGCTAGTGACAGAGAAAAAGAAATCATAGTAATTAAAATGTGAAAGCTTGTGCATAAGATTTAGTTGTGTAGAATTTACTTTGCAAAGAATTAATCCTGTCTAGGTGAGGAAAAATAATTTTAATTATATGTAGTTAGAAGACTTTGGCTAAAATTTCCAAAAGCATCCATGAAACAGTAGCATCCGTTGGAAAATGCTTTCTGTCTCTAAAAATGCCTGAAGCTTTTAGAAGAGAGTTTGCCTTTGGCTTTGAACAAAAATACTCAAGGTTTTTAAAGACCAGATTACAAATATTTCTTCTGAAATACTTAAAAAGATGTCCAAGAATCCAACAAACAAGTGTGTTGACTAACAGCTATGAATTTCAGATTAGACTATATGCTTTCATAAATGGGTCCCTTGCATCTTTAGATTAAGTACTTTTTGAACTTCTGGCATTGACACAGTTTTTCTTGAATTGTTACCTAATCTTTTATACTGGACTTGTCCCAGACTATGTTTGGGCCAAAGAGCTACATAACTATTTTATAAAGCTGGATTAATAATTTTCTTTCTGTTCTTATTTTACCAAGCAGCTGCTGTCTTCTCCCTGACATTCCCATCTTTGGTGATTTGGCCTTGGCTGGATGCCAGGTGCCCACCGAGCCATTCTATCATTTCCCCATCCCCTACCCCCCCCACCACAGCTGCAGCAGGGTGAAGAAAATAAAAGACTCATGGGCTAAGATAAAAGTTCAATGAAGAAACAAAACAATGGCGTGCACAGAAGCAAAAGAAAATAAAGATTTATTCTTTACTTCCCACCAGCAGTTGATGTCTGGCCCTTTTAGTTTGGGTCATCTTTCCCAGTCGTGTCCCCTCCCAAGCTCTTGTTCACCCCATCGCACTGCAGGGGATTGTTGAAAACCAGCCTTGGTCGTGTGTGAGCCTTGCCTAGCAGCAGCCACAACATGGGTGTGTCACCAGCACCTTTCCAGCTCTCAATGAAAAGCACAGCACTAGAAAGCTGCTATGGGGAAAATTATCTCCAGCTCGGTCAGACCCATTACACCATCAAATACTCATTTCTCCATTTTGAATCATAGAATGTATTGGATTGGAAGGGACCTCCAAAGGCCATCTAGTCCAACCCCCCTGCAATAAGCAGGGACATCTCTAACTAGGTCTGGCTTCTCAGAGCCTTGTCAAGCCTGGCCTTGAATGTCTCCAGGGATGGAGCCTCCACCACCTCTCTGGGCAACCCATTCCAGTGATCTATCACCTCATATGAAAGAATGTTTTCCTAATATCTAACCTAAATCTACCTTATATAGTTTAAAGCCATTACCTTTTCTCCTAACACTACAAACCCTTGTGAAATAGACCCTCCCCTGCTTTCGTAGAGGCCCCCTCTTATAGGAAGGTCGCTATAAGGTCTTACTGGAGCCTCCTCTGCTTCAGGCTGAACAACCCCAACTCTCTCAGCCTGTCTTCACTGGAGAGTTGGTGGTTAATTGCTAGAGAATTAAGAAAAAAATAGCAAACAAAAATGTTCATAATTCATAGTGTGTCTACATTGTGTCTTTATGCAGATGAGAAGTTGCTACAATTGTGATGTGAATTGACACGTGACTTTCATCTCTTTGACTTGTTCCATCAAAAATGTTATTGTGGCAGCAGCAGTCCTGAAGATGTTTTTTCCTAAGCTATAGCAGAAGTGGTGATAATCAGACTATGCAATAAACTTTGGTCAGAAGTCAGATGTTTATAGAACAATCGTTGCAGGAAGAGTTGTCTCAGCATACTATTTAGAAAATAAATTACTCATTCTTACATGTGCTTGTTCAGGCTGAATATGATTACTGAGTTGTACAAAATTTACAGAAAATCATGAGATCTTGTCTATGGTTAGAATCAGTCTCCTTTAGTAATGGATTATATAATATTATGTACCCAAATGGTAGACAAAGCAGAAAGCTTTTGAAAATGGGCTATCGATTTTACATAGCTATGAAGTGGTGACTTTTGTGTAATCTTTGCAATTTCCAAACACCTTTCAGGTCTGCATTAATTGCTGTAACTAACATATGTGAGCAACGGTTCTCATCTCACCTTTTGAAGGAAAACAGTGTGGGCAGAGAAGTGTTTTGGTTGGATTTTTTCAAGTTATCTGTATATTACTACATACTGACGTTATTTAAAGCAAAATGAAAAACAGTCTTAAAGAGCAAATCTGGTGAGGTCTGTGACTAGCTCAGTTGTTCTGGGAATTCATTCCTTATCCATTGGATGACCTGTCAAATTATGGTTTGGCTCTTGGGTGTTCTGTGTGAGTCATGTCAGCATAATTCCAGCCCAATTAACATCCACAGTCTCAACTAATATTTGGTAGTATTGAGTGTATTCGGGTCCAGTAACTGCAAATGTTCACACTTACGCAAATCAGACCTGAAGTGGCTAATTTCAGCTCTTACATCACTGGGCATGCTTTAAAAGTGCTGGTCATAATCTTTCCAGACTACTCACTTTAATGTGGCATAATGAGATTTTTTGGAGAGGCATTTTACTGGTGATTATTTACAAAGACTTAAGTAAGCAATGTTTAGCATCCTCTGATCCCCCAGAAGTTAGTGGTGGTGGCTGTGATTATTAAATGAGAAGGAGAGGACAGTGTAATTTGTGAAACTTTTCAAAACGAATTGTGCACTCAGCATCTTTTATCTGGATTTTCAAAAATTGGAATTGTGAAGTGAGGAAAAATTAAATTCTTTTCTTCAGGACTTGGAGGCTCACAGTGTGCAAATCTAGATATATTTCCACATGTAACTATAGCTAAAAGCTAATTTTTACATGAGTTATGTATTTATTTTTCAAAGATTGCATATCTTGTCAAGTCAGCTAAAGAAAAATATAAGCATTTGGATTCTATTTCTATCTGATTTTTCTGAAAGTTTCTGGAACAATTTTAGCATAGGATGTGATTGCAGCAAAATTTCTTTTTATCTTTTTTTCTCTTTTTTCTTTTTTTTTCTTTTTCTTTTCCTTTTTATTTTTATTTTTCTCTTTTTCTTTTTTCTGTTTTTTTCTTCTTACATGGTAGCAGCCTCCAGTGTTAAGCAACTAATGTTTACCCCTAGACTTCCTTTACTGTCAAGAACAAGCAGTTTTAGAACAACTGTAATCCATGAGATCTGTTTGAAACACCTACTAATTTCTATATGTTTATTATTAAGCCATCAGAAATGACTGGGCCAGCTATATATGTCTTCATTGTGGACATTGTAGAAGTCATTGCATCATGAAATCTCAGCCTAAATATGTAGTCATGTTAAGCAGTGCAAGCCAATGTAACAAGCTCACTAATATTGGTGAGTTTGTTTCTCTTCTTTTTTCCCTTGCCATGCTTTGGTGTTCTTCTGCCTCTGCACTGACTATTTCAGCTTTCTAAATTATCAGAAACTGAAGCAAACTAAAAACCAAAGCAAAATAAATAAAAATGCTGGTGTGTAACTGACTTGTCAGATTAATATCAGACCTGTCAGAAGGAAATGGAAAGAAATAATAGGGGAAGAATTGTCCTTCCTTAAAAGCAGTAAATGTGATGTTGGCTCTTCAGAGATGTGAGAGGCTGTGTTCAAAGAACAAAAGGAAAACAAAGATCAATCATATTAAAAAACATGAAGAACTTATGTTTACTGTAGAAAAGGAAGCTGAGATGAAATTAAATGAAGGAATGTCAGTGAGATAGAGGGACTCTTTAAAAGCTCAGTGCCAAATTCTTTAATTGAGATCGCAATTAAACACTGAAAATAATGATGTCTCTAGCTGAAAATCATTACTTAAATGGAAGAAAAAGTGCATACCAATACTTCTTTGAAGCACAAAGAAGGAAAAATAGTGTGATGAAGTTGCTTCCTTTAAGATCATATATTACTAATACCAGGGGATGGAGTTTTCAAAAAACATTCAATAATCTGATGTTAAGAGAAGCAGAATTAGACCAATAGGATATGCTCTGAAAAATCTCCAGGAGTTTCATGGAATCAAAGGGACCTCTGGAGGTAATCTGTTCCAACCCCTGTACTCAAAGTGGAGCCACAACTTTACTAGACTCCTGAGGGCACTCCTCAGTCATGTTGTATCTCCAAGGATGGAAATTCATAGCCTCTCTGTGTAACTTGTTCCAATGTTTCACCAACCTCAAGGTGATTTTTTTTCCCCCTAGGCTTAGTCTGAATTTGCCCTTGCTGCAGCCTGTGGGTTTTGCCTCAGCCTTTCACCTTGCACCTCTGATAATGGTCTCTTTCCATCTTCTCTAGATATTCTCATTAAGTAGCTGCAGACAGCAACAAGATGGCCTCTTTGACTTTTTCTCTTTTGGCTGAGCAAACCCAAATGTCCTAGCATCACCTGCATGAATGCCTAAAACAGGATTGTTTGAAGTATACTGTATATGAGAAGGTAGATCTCCTGCTGTACTAACTAAATTTTTGAGGAGAAGGGCAACTCTGCCAGCCTACTTTTATCCTGAAGCCCTGTAGAGCTTCTGACATGAATTATTGCCAATTGTAGATGACAGAAGAGATTGTGCATTGCTTGGTTACAAGAGAACATCTTTGTTCCATGTCACTGCTCCTTTTATTGCAAACCTTATCGTAGCAAAGAACAAACCACATTGCTGCTGCCTGCTTTTCCTTAAAGTATCATTAATTAGTTCATAATAGTAGCTACACATCTCAAATGCATTTCATTTCATCATCCCCAAAGTACTTTAGAGGATTAAGGATTAAATTATACTTGCTAAAGTACAGAGTTGCAAAGGGGACTAGGAATGACACAGAAAACAGAACAGAGCTTGTGCTTGGGAAGATGAAGAGCTCACCCGGAGCAACCTTATGGTGGTGACAGTGACTTCAAGGAGGCAAAGCTGTGAGGGAAGCACTCTGGCTGCTTTGTTATACTTAAGGCATTCTAGAAGTTCTCATATGCATTGGGATTTTATGTTACAATTTAGATTAGTTTCACTTAATAGAAGAGATTCGAAGCAAATTTTGAGGGACTCTCTTTTTTTTTAATAAAAATATTGCTTATGTGAGACACTAAAACTGTTACAATGTGAAAAAAAAATCCACCAACATTTAAATAAAATTTGGTGAATTCAAATTATATTTCCACAGATAGAAAAATAGACCAGGAATAGGTCACAAAACTTTTAAAATAATACAAATTGTTTTAAGGATATGTTTCTATTTTGCTAGTTTATATTAAGAAAGTTACCACCGTGGACATTCTTTGAATTATAAATCAGAGCTAATTTTTTTAATATCTTCTTTCCCACTATACATTTATTAATGCTTCTTTTTGGTTTTTTGTGTGGTTTGTTTTTTTTTTTCCCATTTAGGAGTAACACATGACAACTAAATTTGCAGTATTATTTAACTTTTCATTTCTTACCAGTTCCTCTAACTTTTCATGGAGGAAATTTGACTTCACAGTTCTGGGAGCTGTAATACAAACTGCTAGGGCCTGTGATCCACAAGATGAGTATCTAGACACATAGATGTAATTACCTGCATCCCTAGCATAGCAGACATATGCAAAAGGATGAAAAGGAGCTGCAAGAATATTCAATCTTCTAATCTCAGTGGAAAAAAAAAAAAAAAAGAGAATCCATGAAAGTATTGAAAACAGAGTATAAGATGTTGCTGTACAGTAAGTCGTATTACTATAAAATTAGTTTCTTCTAAACTAAGGAGAAAGCAGCCAAAACTCATCCTTCAGTGCTTTTTAAAGGAATGCAATGTTGCAATTTTCCTAGTATTCAGTTATTGGTCTTCAAGGCCATGATATGGGCTTGGATCACCTATTCTGCTATGCCTGTATGTCATGTGGTCTTTATTTTTACACTGGTATTGTGCTGATTAAGGCAAAAAATGGGTAGAACAAAACTGTATTTTCCATTAAAGTCAAAGATTAAATCTATCTTTGAGAAATTTATTCATCCTGGTTTTATTCTATGGCATAGAAAATTAGGATTTTGGCAATTTATGTGTTCATTTCTACAAGTGGCTATTAATTTTAATAGATAGTAAAATGTGTGTATTATTTCCCATGTAGATTTTTGTCTTCCTATTCCTAATCTCTTTTCATGTCTTTCTAAATGAAAGTCATTAAGTATTTAATGTTTTGTCCCGTGAAAGCATCTCTTTGTTCCTTCTTTATTTTGTCTTCGGAAAGCTAAAATCCACAGCTCATCGGCTGTCTTTCCTTGTGAATTTTTTGGTTTCTGCCCTAGTCTTTCGCTGTCATTTTTGGACCACAGAATTTCTTTTAGGGTTTTAGTACCACTGCACTCAGTACACAAATACGCACTTCTAGTCTGTATTTGACTCCTCTTTCTGCTCAGTCTAAGCAAACCTAACCTATGTGAATTCCCAGACATTTTTCTGTAAATCCCTATTACAGTCACTGTTTTCAAGTGTTCGTAGCAATGGCTTTCATTCTTTGTTTCTTTCTATATATCATATAAGTTTATTATATATTATCATATTCAGACAGATTTCATTCAGCTGGCACTAGCTTAACAAGTGAACCAGATCATGAATCAGGGATGTTCTCTAGCTGTTCTCTAACCTTTTCTACCAGCCTTTGTTCTAGCCCCAAATTAAGTCAAAGAGGCATAGTTACCAAAACCACTGAAGAAAATGCTGAAAAATGTGTGTTCTTGTATGTATTCCTCTGAAACCCCACTGAAAATATCTTCATTTGATTTTGAGAAACAAGCTATTTCCTTGTAAGTTAATATGGGCTTTACTTCTACTGTATGACGCAGAGCCTGTAGAGTTCATTCGAACACTTCAGATAACACGACAGTATTAAGCTTAACAAGTTTTTTTTTAGTTGGTTATCTTTTTTAATTCTGGAGTAAGGCTTTTATTTGAGGAGGCATATTTTCAATAAAATCATGTGAATAGTCTTTCAGACTGAGTTTCCTCAGCAATCTCAGGTGCACTAAGGAAGAAAATCTATAAACCAGATGTATTCTCATCTGTTACTTCAAGAACTCTTAGACATGAACTAATAATGCCTCTTTATATAGAATCTTCTGTTCCTTCCTAATAATGTTTAGGTTTTCACTTTGATTTTAAAAGTGTCTTTACTAATTAGAGATAGGTATTTCATCCCTTATATATAAAAAAAGAAAATGCATCACATTGTTTCTTTTCAAAACCTTAGTAATAAATTAGTGAATAGCTCCCTCTGTTCTGCATTACTATTTAGAGCTTTATTATCTTCACCTAATGATGGATCTACACCATTTGTCAGAGCTTTTTTTCATCCAAATTGACTGAAACAGTCCTTTTTATTGATCTTACTCCTGTCAGATATATTACATTGATATTTTCACAATTTCTTGTAGTTTTCTATACCTATCTATACCAAAGCTTGCTATGTTGTGACCTGAAGGCCTGGCTAACTTTTCAGCCACTTGCATAAAATTGTGGGCAGACACTCTGTGGCTGTGGCCTCAGTGTTAACAGGGAGTCCTTGAAAGTTGTTTGCATCCATGGCATCCAAAGTACCTTTTTTGGTAGCATTTTTTCATATAGTGAAGGTGGCTGGTGATTTTCTATTTTTTTTTCTCTTAAGGCAAGTTCTGCTGCAGTTTTCACTTGAATGGTTATATGAAAAAAAAAAAAAAACACAACAAAAACAAGCCACAACAAACCATATGTAAGGACAGAGGCAAAATTTTCTCCTCAGCTGAACCAGCAAACCTCGACAACAGATTCCTTTTTCACCATCTTGGGATAGCTGCGTGGCAAATTCTGCCCAGAGGCTTGTGAGTATAAATGTGTGGCTAGCAAAATTGTTGCTTTTTACTTGAAAACAGTATAACTTAAATTTTCCCTAGAGTTTTTAGGGAATACAATAATATTATATATTAATAATATATCCATATACAATAAACCAATTATATGGAATAATGTAATAAATTCAACCTGACAAGCTGAGGAGTTCAGTGTGGAGATTGTGCCCTATATTAAGGGCATGTAACCCAGGAGAAAATGTTAATGTGTAAACAAAAGCAGAGTTGGATCAAGACTGACTAACAAGGGAGAAATTAAATAGCAACCTCTGTGGGTCCTGTTTTGGGTTTCTTGGGCCACCTCTTAGCTACCTGCTTAACATGTCCTTGATTCCTTAATCAGTGGGTGTAAAGTGTGTGTTGCAATTATAGTCCTTGAAGGAAATGTATTTGTAGAAGTGCTAAAATGGTTGGTTTTATATTTGTAGGACTAAGATGTTGATGACTGCCATATTTTGGGTACAGGGAGAGGAAAATTTTACAGAAACGAAAGCTACCTGTAGATCCAAATTAGAGGATCTACAAATGTAGATCCAACAGTAGAGGTTTCTGATCATAGAGAATCAGTTAATTCTGTTTTAATTCTGACATGTAAAAAGGCCTGGATGTGACACATAATATTTTGGTCAGTCACTGTTATCTTCAGTTGCTTTAAGAAGACTGAGCCAGATGGAGCCCCTGGGGTGAGATGAAGGAACTCCTGCATGATGGAGAACAGAAGGTGCTAAAAGCTAGGAGAAACTTCAAGATCTGACAGGCAAAAGGATAACAGAAAGAAGATGGAATCCTGCAGCTCGTGTGCAGGCTGCGGGAGTTTCAGAGGAGCAGAGAATAGGAGTGTTAATCTCTGCTGCTTCTCAGAGTCCCTGAGTTAGAAGCAGTAGTGGCTTAAAATGTGGAACCTCTACTCCCATGCGGTAATGATGGGCCAGAAAAAACTTTCTATAAACCCTGCATAATCTCTTCAATTTACTTTGGTAGCATATATGTTAGTAAACAATGTTTGGCAATATTCCCCAACACGAATGTGATTCCCCTTGCTGTTAATTGTTAGCAGGGTCCTTGGTACATTTTGTACCAGTACTACATGATCTGGAAGGCAACCTCAGTGCCAGACCAGCCCCAGGGGCAAGGCTAAAATTTGGGACAGGGGGAGAGTTTGGTAGCACAGACATGAGCTGCCAAAAGGTGCCTCAGGGCCTGAGAATAATCCTGAAAACATCTGAGTTGCTAAACATACCCCATGAGTTCTCACCAATTAAAATGTAAAGATTCTAATAAAACCTCCATCTTCTTTTAGATCTACCTTATAGCTCTTAGCTCAGGGTCTTGTGACACTGAGTTTAAGCCATCCCTGGCAGTGTCAGCCACTCCTGACATGCACATGTGAGTGTGAAAGCAGATCTGACTGGAAACCAAAGGCTATCATTCTGTCATTAGTGCTTCAAGAAGTACCGAATGTAAACATGTGGTATATTTTTATTTTCTTTTAAGTACAGTTTTCCCCTGAAGTCACAATGTCAGAGCACCAGGAAGAAATGCTCTTTGAGATGTCCAAGTGGCTAGATGCTTCTGTGTGCTAGACAGCCTGTGGACATCATACAGTCTTTGCAGCTCTTGAACTGGCACCCTTCCAGAAACTTGAGAGTCTCCCCTAATTTGCCTATTTATTATTGTTTGAATGCTGCACAATGTGCCTATTTGCATAAATCTACTTAGCTTTTTGTTTAATTAATGCATATCTTTTTTTCCAATTTTTAATATATGCTATCAATCAGTTTCATGAACTATGGGAAGCTAAAACCAGGTGAAGAAAGCCAAAGGACTAAATAGCCCTTTTTGACCTAAAATCCACCTTTCGTCCCAGTGCTGAAAGCAGTTCTTTTGTGATGAGCCAAGTTATTAATTTTTCCCATGCTGCTACTTAGCACAGACCTTCCATGAATACCCCTACGGCTGCTCACATAGACAGATGCATGCCCATTTAACTGCTGTGATTTACTTTTCTCCCTGTACAGAACACTTCAATCAGCCGGACTGTTTGTGGTCCCTCTCCTGAACTGCAGTGTCCCTTTCACAGAATCACAGAATCACAGAAATTAGGGGCTGGAAGGGACCTAGAAGATCATCTAGTCCAACCCCCCTG
>JANHGL010001697.1:24377-50132 GCA_024611195.1 Ceyx melanurus
TCGTGGTCACTACAGCCAAGGGTGCCTCCTACCTTCACATCCTCAACCAGTCCCTCTTTGTTGGTCAGTACAAGGTCTAGCATCACTCCTTACCTTGTTGGCTCCTCCAACATCTGCATTAGGAAGTTATCATCAATACTCTGGAGGAACCTACTGGACTGAGCGTGTCTGGATGTGCAATTTCCCCATAGGATTCTTTTCCAGTTTAGGTGTCTAGTAGAAAGTGATCAGGATATAGGAGTAGACAGCTACAAATTTAAGTGCTGAAAACTTCACATCCTCAGCCTTAACATTTACAATCTCTGTTCTGTTCATGAATTCCTGATAAATTCCACTGTATCATTACACTATATCATTTAAGAACTATTAAAAGTATTAACCAAATGATCTTGTTGTAAGCACATAGTGTGATTTGTTTCTATAGGGTTTCACTCAGAGATTCTGATGCTTTAGTGAGAATAAGTAATTATTATTTCATCTTCTTTAATTCTTTAGTTCCTCAATTTAAGGTCCTTGAGCACTTCTTGACTCCTAATTAATCCTTGAACTATAAGTAGTTCAAGAATAGAGCATCTAACAGTGTCCTGTTTCCCGAGTCCCATCAGACACATTCCTTACAAAATGCTGGCTTGTCCTTAACTGACAAAATCAGCTCAGACTTTATGGAAGTTTGTTGCCAGGTACTATGCGATGGGATAACAGACATTTCTCTGGTCATGATTGCTGCTGACCTGTAGATGGAGTATTCAATTTGCTATTCAGGCCTTCAGTGTGCCCAGACAGTATGGGAATATGCTGAGCATGAAAGTCTCCTCAAAGCGAGTTCACCAGGTGAACCATCACCCTTAGCTAGCCAAAAGTGTTTCTGGTGAGAGTTTAAATGATTGGTCTGATATTAGATGCAAGGCAATAAATCTGCAGTTTCAGCAGTCCTCTTCATTGTAGTTAATCATCCAGGCTTCAAATTTCCTTTCCTGAAAGAAAACTGTAGGAGGGGAAAACTCAAAAGTGTGTGTGTACAGATTCCTGTGCTAGCTCATTGTCACAAGCAGTGCAGAAGGCATCCTCAGATGATGTCTCTTGTATTTTGCAATCTATAACAAATGCAGGCCTGAAAGTCAGTTTTCTCATGAAGATGATTCTGCATGCTTGTATTGTGTCCTATTCCATGGATAGCCCCTTGCAGCATTGCCATGGACTTCTTCAATAAAGCAGATCTGTACCCTCCACCGCAAATATAATATATTTTACTTTCTCCATGCGTCAGTAATTGCTTTAGGTAACATGAAAGACTATGCCAAGCTGACAGATTTTCATCACCATCCTCAGAGGAGTCAAGTGTATCATTCCTGTGCTGTACTTCCCCAAATCAACCACCTACTCCTCCCACCACAGAGTGCATGCAGAGTTAAACTGTAAATCGCAGGAGGATCCTCATGTCGCTCCACCATTCTTTGCCATACTGTTAAGTCATTTTCTTCCTGCATCAGGCTTATAAGGATTTGAACACAAGGCCTTCTGTTTGTGTAAAAGATTCTTGTCTTGTTTGCTACTGAATCTAATATTTTATCTAATAGAATGTGAATCTTGAGCTCCTTTTCCATCTCTTGGAGTTACTAAGTCCTTTATTATTTATTTTGGATTTGAACATCAAGATTCAGACAAATTTAACTCATTTAAAAGGAAACTGCAGAAAGAAAACAATGACAAATATAGGGTCAAAAGCAAAACGAAAGTTTAGACAACAAAAACAAAACAGTTCTATATTATAGAAATATATTATCCAAGCATTTTAGTTTTTTTAACCAGTTAAACCAAACTAAGCAATACAGAAAAGTAACATTTCTAGAAAGTCTCCAACTGGTCCTGAAATATCCATAGGCTTATAAATGGGCATAGTATTCCAGGTCCATGGGGTGCTATGAAAGGCTTTTCAAATCAAATCTAGAGGCTCTAGGGAAAGTGCCATCTGGTCTTCCTTCCTTTTGACAGCTCTTATTTGTTACTGGTAAGATAATTAATATTCTTGAGACTATGAAGCCACCATTAAAAGAGTTCATCCATCCTAACTATCAAAGCAAATTCTTGTTATTGCCCTTGATCAACTGGAATTGGTCTCTTGGGCATCTGTTCATTCAGACCTAGCTGAATATCCTTTTTACTTCTCTTTCTATATGTTTTTGAAATTGTTCCTCATTCAGAAAGAGGACTTCAGCTTGCACTGTTCACTTGTAGCAAAAAAGATGCCACTTGAGGAAAAACAGTATCATAATTTAGGAAAATATTATTATAGCAATAACACTTGTAAAATACTTTACATCTCTGAAGCTCTATGCCAGCCAAATTATTAATTAATCTAAATAGACAGTTTCATTCTTTTGTACTTATGAGGATTTTTTATCTCAGAAATTGAAGCTCTATTTAAAAATTGTTCTTAAATGTAGTTGTGAGTATGCTACATAGAAAGGAAATCACTTTCTCCATTGCCTTGCTGTGGCATTTAAATTAATTTACATTGTCATTGCTGTTTATTTTGCAATACATGATGTATGGAGGTTTCAGCAATGAAATCTTCTGTCTGATTCAATGTATGGTACTATTTTACCATATATTTATAAAAGGATACACTATATGAATAGGTTTCAGACCACAGACAGTGAAGTTGCTTGTGAAATTTATAAACCCTTAGTAGTCTCGGCTGAAATAAAAAGTTTGGTAGATTTTTGTACTGAAAAGGTACAACAATGACCCTATCTCACTCTACTACCCTTCAGAGAGCATAGGTGCTGAGATTCCCTGTAAATAGTGGTTACCTTTATCAAATGTATTACAATACCTTTACAAGTATGCTCATCTAATTTTGATTTGAAAAAAAAAAGGTAGATCTCAGAATTAGTTTAAGCTCATACAGATTTCATGGCAATTCTTAGCTGGATAAAGGAAGAAAAGATAAATAAGTACCTTTTGTGGGAGGAAGGTGGGAAACAATCTGTTTAGTGCCCTGCAGCCCTTGAGGTTGTTTTGTCTTGTAAGGGTCCCAGAAGCTGGGCTGTAGTGAAATATTTCAGATTGAGGCAGTGCAATTGGTTGAGTATGAGCTGAAAGGTGAAACATAATGAAGAAACAAAATCTTTTTAGATCCTCTGATCATTGGAAATCTTACGTTTCTTGGTATTACTGTTCTTCTGGATATTATTGTCTGATAAATGCCCAGTCCTTTTTTAAATCCTCTTGGGCTCTTTTCTTTAGAGTTACTTTCTGACAATGCTATCAATAGGCTATCAGATGAAAGAGCATTTCCTTCACTAAAGGAATGGAAAAGCATAATTGCTAAATGTAGTATAGTGAATAAACACCTGTTTAGTTTGCATCATGGCTTCTTAGGCCACATGGCAATATTTACTGACCAATGTACTGATCATCCCTACCATCTGGCATAGGCTGGAAATAATTTCTGTTCATGCACATTTATTCATCTGGATCTCTGGGTCCACACTGTGGAGAACATGGAGACTAGTTTCACTTCAATGGAGTATGAGTTAACTGTAGTAGCTAATTTGTGGTCTTGATAGTCTCAAATCTGCCTGTAGTTACTCTGAATTTGAAGTTTCCTTAGCTTCTTCATGAGCAGAAAATGTACCTCCTCTTGTTATTCCAGCTGAATGCCCTGATTTTTCCCCAGTGATCTGTGTGTTCCTTTTATATAGCAAATAGAATGTCTGTGATATGTAGTCAATATAGTCCAAGTGACTATGGTGTAAAGAAGTCATGTCCTGGGAGCAAATAGGAACGCTTTTGTCTTATTTTAATTTTTAGATCATTTCTAGTTTGCAGCTTGAATAAAAGTCAATACCAAATTAGGTTGTTACAAATGCCTTAAAAATACATACTATATATATATATTTAGGTATACCAAAATCTGGCATCCGTATGGGATTTTCACACACCTGTCAGTGAAGTAAGTAAGTTTGAATGTGAAATCTCACATTCTGCATCAGAACATATTGAACAGAGCCCCAAGGACATGGTTTGTGCCATGAGTATATCCATTCACCAAGAAGATAACAGTTTTACAGAGCACTATACTGCTGAATATTATAGCAGTATCAGCAGTGACGTATTTCCCATGGAAAGGCAATGTGAAAGTCAGGATAACTAATAAAAAAATATGAAATAGCAATTTTTCTTGGAGAAAAAAAGCCACAAAACTAAACAACAGAAGACTAAAAAAACCCCGACACAACTCCAATCAAAACAACCCAAGCCAACGACAAGAACAAAACAAAGCAGAAGTAAACAAATGAACCAAAACAAACAAAAAACAACCAAAAAAAAAAAAAAAGAAAAAAAACCCCAAACAAACAAAAAAAACCCAACCCAAACCTGTACTTCTGTTACTGTGAGATGAATTTTGGGGTGAAAGTTACGTCAGTCAGTCAAGGATTGAACCAAACGCGGCTTGTGTCCTAATAATACTGCACCAAATTACTATAAGGCAGTGTCATGTTTACATAGATTCTTGGGAAGCCTCTTCAAATGTGCATGGCTAAGACAAAAGAAAAAAAGGAAAATAGAAGCCATTTATGGCATTCTGGCATATATGGTTTTAACCTGTCTTTTACAAAAAATAGATCAGAAACCCTAATTAGTGAACAAGACAATAAACTGTTGGGCTTGAGTCATTTTACAAAACCTCCATAAACCCATGAGAACAGAATTTGCCTCTTAAGAGCCAAATCCAGTGGCACAGATGATTTTGCTGCTTCTTGATGAGCCAGGGTCTGCAATTTAGAGGATTTTCTGCCCATATTGGATTATTCTTACTCAACATCACTGGAGTATCCACTTATTGGATCTCAGATGCCATTTCCTCTGAGAAAGACATTAAAACCGTTACTCTGATTAAGTCCTTGTATGTTTCCCCTACATTCTGCCACCCAAGTATATGCAGCTTTTCCTTCAAATAAGCCTCTATAGTAAAAGCCAGTAGCACATGAAGAAGCTCATGCCTCTGGTTGTTAGTTGTTTGGTTTTTTTTCTCAAATGGTGAAGGAGACATGAACACAAAGAGACAAATGAAGAATGGGGGGAACACACAGCTGAAGACGATAGAAAAGGGATATATATAGGACTTGCTTTTGCTATGCATGAAATGCAACACCCTGTTCCCACATCATGACGCACATCAGTCGGTCCAGATGGTGAGAAGGGTTGGGTTTCTGCCTGGGGCTGCCGGCGCAGACTTCATTTGCATTCCTTAGCCCAGTTGTTTGTGGAAAAGCATCCAGGTGATGCATAACCACTCACTCAACTGTGTGAACCTTCCCAAGCACAACCTTTCTTCATGGTACCAAATGTTGGGAGGCATGGAGAATGAAAGGAGCTGGATGAAGTCCAGGCTCCAACTGGAGCCCTCTAAGGGTCATCACCAGTGATGTAGAAATAGAAAATTATCCTAAGTTGTTTATTAACACTGTGCTCAGACAAATAGCCTTGAGTTTGTGTAAAACACACAAAATTCCTTGAGCTCAACTCTGAAAGAGCAACTTCTGCTCCACTGGAAAAGACTTCCATACAAAACCCTTTTCAGCGTCTGACCCCTGGCTGTGTATTGCCATTACCATAACCAGTTCTGCTTGTTAGGGGCTAATTGTGACTGTTCGTTTGTGGCATGTGCAAAAATTGTGATAGTTATTGCTGGAATTAATCGCACTTGAAAATGTTTTCTTTATTTGGGTGTATTAATGGGTCTAAGTTTTAGCTGTTTGATTCTTCTATTTTGTACCTATACTTTTACTTTAAAAATGATGGCAGTATATGGAGAGTATTAAAGAAGTGAAATTCATTGCAAATACCTATTTATAACTTCAAGAATATTCGAAAACCCTTTAAAAATGTACACATCATTTCACCTAACAAGTATATTTTTTTTAACAATCATTCTGCCTGGAACAATGCTTTTAGGTTATCCTTGCTAATGTCCATGAAATTTGCCCGAGTTATTTCCATTCATGATAGTGGAAGTTACGAATCATGTGTTAGTCACTAAACAAGAACTCTGTCTTTAAGAAGGCAAGATTGTGTGAAAATTAAAATAATAATAAAGAAAACTGTATCTAGAGGAGATTGAAGTTGGATTTACTACTGTATTAAGAAATGAAGAATTTGTATCAGTACATGGTTTCTTCTCCGAGTTTTGCTTCTCCCCTGGAGAGCAGTTGATCATTCCACCTTAACAAGGTGCAGTGATTGACAGGTGGAGATGTGGCACAGAGCAGAAGGTGGGAGTGTGCTCTATTGGTTTGTGCTTGTACATCCTGAGCACCAATTACTGTCACTGCTGCCAGCACTGATGTGTTTATCAGGATGAGTTATAGCAGAATATATGTACACAGGCAGTGTGTATGCTGGATGACCACCCCCTGTGATGTAAAATATGAGAGACTAGGAGCTACCGTTTTATAATTCATCAGGTTCAGCAACTGAATGTTGCTGGTTGGCTTAGTTATAAAGGCAAGTGTGAACTGAACAGCAGACAGGAGCATCTCGCATTAAGAGTCCTGCGAAGCTGCGTTTGGTGACTGGGCTCTGCTTTTGTTCAAGTGAATTCAGTCCTCGGTGAGTGATGGGGGTTCTGTTGAGCTAAAGCTGTTATTATATAAGCTGGGGAAACCTGCCTGCTAGTTTTATGTGTATTTTGCTGCTAGAAATCCTTGTCTGTGGTTGTTTTTAGATTTTGCAATATTTTCGGTTATGTACGTTACTGGCACAAAATGAGATGAAAAGAAAAATGCAATGATGAATTATTCACCATAGTGCTACAAAGATCTCTTTTCTAGCTAAAGTTACTTTCCTTTAGTGAGTGTGTTGGGGGTTCAAAGAAGCTACAAACCAGCAAATCTACCTGTCATTACGTTGCTTTTATTAGCAGTTAAAGAGAGTGATAGCCATGTTTTTTGTAACAAGAGGAAGAAAAAGCTAAAATCAGAAGCATTTACAAATTCTGTGCTTTTATGTACTTGTAGCTTTTCAGATGCAGCATTACATCCTTTGTGTGCAGTGACGGGCTGCAAAGAAATTGTATTGTACAGCTTTTTAATTAGATAACCAGTGAAATGGTAGCCTCTCTCGGTTTTTGTGGTAATATGCTTAGTATCACATTAAAATGAATGATTCCCCATCTTGCATAACAGTGCCGAAATATGTATAAGATGAAATGCAAAGGGAGACTTTGAAACAAACTGTGAGAAACATGATATAGCACAGCTAGGCAGGGAAAGGTACATTTCCTATAACATATGCATTACTTTTTAAATTCTGCCAGCTTTAGATTCTTTGCTCTAATTATCACTCGCTTCATTATAATCTCTACATCTTTTCAAGCAAGCTCCTTTAATATCTGTCGACATTATCTTGCCAGTAACCTTTAAAGATCAGTAAGGCAGCAATTTTTTGTTGCTGTTTTAACCAGAAAGGAATTGCAAATTAGGGTTTATGAAACTGAAATATTAACACTGCCTTACAATAACTGGTATCCCTCTTCAGGAGAGCCAAGTGATCATGAGTGACAATTTCACTTTTCCTTTTATCACTAGCAGTATTACCAAAGGGGCAGTTGTTTTTCCTGTCTCTATGCTGGGTTGTTTTTTTTCCTTTGTGGGTTGAAGAGGCAAGATTGTTTTATCAAAATATCAAGAGGACTTGGCAGAACAGCACCTGTTGTCTTATTGCTGTATTATTAATTGTTGGAGAGAGACACTCTTTTCCAGAGACCTCTCATCTGGTATCAGTCCAAACTGTTTACTCTGTACTGATTTAAACTTGTGATTTATCACTTAGAAACAATATCTTCTGGGAGTTGGGTGTGAAACATTGAAGGCACAGGACAGATCCTAGTTTAATTAATAAGGTGTCTTATTTTAGCATCATTTTTTTCTTTAAAGAGGAAGGCTATTGGCAAAGTGGCCTTGGCCACAGACTTCCTTTGCAGAACAGATTTGAACTTACTCTTTATAAATCATAAATTTAAAAAAAAATCAGAATTCCTTGAGAAGATAATTTCCTGGCAGCCTAACAGACTAGAGCCTATTTCTATGAAGGAGTATATACCTTTGTCAGCAGTGCTTTATTTAAGAGTATTTCACTGCTTTATAAGCATTCAGATCTATTTTCAGTGACCCTTTTGATGGCAAATGAGATTTCTTGAAGTGTGAGCTTCTGGCTTTGCAAGTTCTCCTCCTTTCAGAAATCTGTGATATTGCATCCATCTGTCTAGGCATTTATATTGCATGCATCACTATGGTGTAATCTCAGCGATCTGAACATTAACCATGTAAATGTATACACTGTAACTGAGGAAGTATAAATTAGGACAGGAAAAGAAACCCTAAAAGGAGAAAGTTATGATACAGGCATATGGCTCTTGTGGGCATCAGTGCTCCAGACTCACTATTTGTTATAACACAAGAAATTAAGCTACTAATCAGATCAGGCTCCAGACAGTGGTATGGAGACTTGAGCATAGATGAGACCAGTTTCTTGAATTTTGACCCAGATAAGACCAAGGAAAATAGCCAGAGGATGTAGCAAAACTCACTTTTTATCCTGGGTCCATGTCTACTGCTCCTTTATGGTCGTAGTTCAGGAGCTATGCTGAAGAATAAACAAGAGTGACTAAGAATTTTATTTAAAATCCTGTCTGGTCTGGAGAACACAGTTGTTTTATCTGGATATGAGTTTGCTACTTTGATCCATGCCTCCCATCTTGCAGTAAGCAATAGTAGTGCTTTCTGTGGAGCGCTGTGCCTTTGTGCCTTAAATTCCCTTAGTTACCAGGGCTGGTCCAGGTAACAGCCATCTGTGTGGTTAGTAGTACATCCTGCTGGTAACACACTACACAACTCTGAGAAGTGAATTGGTTTCCTATTAATTTCTGAATAGAGATAATATTTTAGGACTGAAGTGTAACACTCTCAAGTAGCAGAAATCTCTCAATGAGGAATGTTTCTCAGATTTTGCCTTTTGTTTGCAGCCAAAAACAGCCATGTTAATGTATTTTGTACAACACACAGATGCCTGAGTTAAAATGTATTAGAAGTCTTTAGCTTTGAATTAATTTTTTTTATTCTTTTTCCTTTGGTCTGTAGTATCTCAGCTATACCCATCTTCAGGTTGTGCAACTGTGTTTTTGGTCTGTGTGAAAAGTGACTGTAGATCACAACAGTGGTGTGTAAACTCATGTAGTAGTATGCCTGTAACATTTCTATTTTCTGCATTCAAGCCCATAAGCACACAAACTGTAATTTAAAATACAAGAATACATTTATAGCACTGAAGCTCAACTACAGGAAGTTTTAGTGCATGGATTTGTAATATATTAACTATATATTAAGTATCTTTTTTATTGAAATGACTGATAAAGTGACATTTTGTGTTATTTGCAGCATTCTTAGGTTTGAATTCAGTAGTGATGAAGGGTGTGAAATAAAGTCTAGCAGACACTGGTAATCATAGTGATGTGCTTTCAGGGACAAGTCCTTCATTGGAAAAATGGGTCGAACATAGGTTAGACAGGTAGTATTTTCAATGTTGGGAACAGCCAATATACCTTTATGGCAGGGAAGAGACAGAACAAAGGATGATGTGTCAATGAAAAACAGTAGGGTTTTTTTGTATGTCCCGTTAGATAGGTAGGGAAACACTACTTTAAAAGACTGTAAAATATTTAGTGTGTGAAAATAAGAAATTTGGTAACTGGAGCACAGAAAGAGCATGTTCATAAACACAGAATATCCTTTGATGTTACAGAATAACAGAAATTAAGGGTTGGAAGGGACCTAGAAGATCATCTAGTCCAACCCCCCTGCCTGAGCAGGATCACCTAGACAAAGTCACACAGAGTCTTGAATGTCCCCAGAGAAGGAGACTCCACAACGTACCTGGGCAGCCCTTTCCACAGCTCTGTCACCCTCACTATGAAAAAGTTTTTCCTTGTGTTTACCCTCAACCTCTTGTGCTCCAACTTGCACCCATTGCCTCTTGTCCTGTCATTGGATGACATTGAGAAGAGTCTGGTTCCATCCTCCTACACTTACCTTTAACATATTTATAGACATTGATGAGGTCCTCCCTCAGCCTCCTCTCCTCCAGGCTAAAGAGCCCCAGCTTTCTCAGCCTCTCCTCAGCAGGGAGATGCTCCACTCCCTTCATCATCTTGGTGGCCCTGCGCTGGACTCTCTCCAGTAGATCTCTGTCTTTCTTGAACTGGGGTGTCCAAAACTGGACACAGAATTCCAGGTGCAGTCTCACCAATGCAGAGTAGAGGGGGAGAAGAACCTCGCTTGACCTGCTGCCCACACTTCTCTTAATGCATCCCAGGATGCCATTGGCGTTCTTGGACGCAAGGGCTCATGGTCATCCCCCTGTCCACCGGGACCCCCAGTTCTCTTTCTCCAGAGCTGCTCTCCAATACATCAATCCCCAGCCTGTACTGATACATGGGGTTGTTCCTCCCCAGACAAAGGACTCTACACTTGCTCACGTTAAATTGTATTCAATTTCTCCCTGCCCAGCTCTCCAGCCTGTCCAGGTCATGCTGGTTAGCAGCACAGCCTGCTGCTGTGTCAGCCACTCCTCCCAATTTGGTGTCATCAGCAAACTTGTTGAGGGTGCTCTCTATCCCCTCGTCCAGGTCATAGATTAATATTTTGAATAATATTGGACCCAGCACTGACCCTTGAGGGATGCCACTTGTCACAGACCTTTAGCTAGACTCTGTTCCATTGACCACAACTCTCTGGGCTCTGTCCTTTAGCCACTTCCCAATCCACCTCACTGCACAATCACTCAATCCATACTTCTTAAGCTTGGCAGTGAGGATCCCATGGGAGACAGTATCAAAAGCCTTGCTGAAGTCAAGGAATACCACATTCACTGCCCTCCCTTCATCCGACCATCTACTTATATCATCATAAAAGGCTATCAGATTAGTCAAGCATTACTTCCCCTTACGGAATCCATGTTGACTACTTGTTATAAGCCTCCTTTCCTCCAGATGCTTAGACATGGCATCAAGGACAAGTTGTTCCATTACCTTTCCAGTGATGGAGGTGAGGCTGACGGGCCTGTACTTACCTGGGTCCTGCTTTTTGCCCTTTTTAAAGATTGGGACAACACTGGCCTTTCTCCAGTCCTCAGGCACCTCTCCTGTTCTCCAGGACCTTTTAAAAATGATGGAGAGTGGTCTAGCAATGACCTCTGTCATCTCCCTCATGAATCATGGGTGTATCCCATCAGGGCCCATAGACTTATGGATGTCCAGTTTACTCAACTTGTCTCGAACCCAAGCCTCTTCAACTGAGGAAAGAACTTCCTCCCTCCAGACTTCCTCTGTGGTCTTGGAGATCTGGAACTCCTGGTAGCTGGCCTTAGTAAAGACCGAGGCAAAAGTGACATTCAGCAACTCAGCCTTCTCTATGTCCTCGGTCACCAGGGCACCCACTTCATCCAGTAGTGGGCCCACATTGCCTCTAGACTTCCCTTTGCCTCCAACATACTTGTAGAAACTTTTCTTGTTGTCCTTGACCTCCCTCACCAGCTTGATTTCAAGGGAAGCCTTAGCTTTCTTTATTGCATCCCTGCATCCTTTGACAAACTCCCTGTTTCTTCCCAAGTGGCCTGTCCCTCCTTCCACATTTTATTTCCCTCTTCTGTTTAAGTTTATCCAGTAACTCAACCATGCAGGTCTCCTAACTCTCTTACTAGATTTCTTACTCTTTGGGATACGCTGATCTTGAGCTTGGAGGAAAAGGCATTTGAATACTAGCCAACTTTCCTGGGCCCATTTGCCTTCCAGGACCCGGTCCCATGGGACTTTTCCAAGCAGTTCCCTGAGAAGGCCAAGCTTGGCCTTTCTGAAGTCCAGGGTAGCAATCCTGCTTGTGGCCACTGCCTGTAATTCTAAACGCCACCATCTCATGGTCACTACAACATGTTGGTCTGTTCTTTGTGTTGGGAGTGTAATACATGCAAAGGCCTGATCCTGCAGAAGATACCTTTTTAAATCTTGTATGATTTTACAAGCAGGAGAGGATAATTCAACTTAGTAAAAAATGAAAGATTCACTTGTAAGCAACTTATGTCTCATAAATGTTGTTTAATTAGTTTGTTTTCATTTACTTGGTTTGTTCAGTGGTTCTCATGATCTTGGCTTGTGGATGTATTCCACTAATTTTAAAAGACAGGAGGGAAAGAAGGAGCTTTTAACGTAAGTAGTCTTTGCTGTGGGAAAATAAGTATAATAATAATTTTTTAAAAGGCAAGATGCATAACCCCTGCATATTTCCTTACTGACAGTTAAAATGAAAGGCAAATTGTTTGTCTTTTAAACCTCCCAGATGAGAAGGGTGTGCTCAGGGGTAATAGAGCTGGTTCTGGAGAATTCAGCACCAGAAATCAGTAGGAGACAGTTATCAGTGAAATAAAGTGATATAAATGCTCTGTTTTCCACATGGCACTTAAAGTAGTCTAGATGATCAACAACCTCAACAGTATCATTCTAGTGTCTTTTTGAAGAGACAAGCTGTTCACATCAGATTTCTCCATGTTTTCAGGGGACAGGCATGGTCAGTATTGTGCTGGTTCCTATGGCTGTGTCTCCACCATAATACAGTTAAAACCTATGGAGAAACTGTCCATAAATTGAGATATAGGATTCAGCTCACATCCAAAAGCAGCTGTATGTAGTGAAGGCCCTACAATTGTGAATCCTGCAGGCAAAGTATTAGATACATGTCCCAAGAATGAGCTGCACTGGAAAGCACTGTGCATTGCACTAGATAAACACTTTTCAACTTTTACATGACCATGTGTAGAAGAAAAAAATACCCTCTTTGATCTTCCTACTTGAAAGTGGCTGTAATCCCATCAGGTTGCAGACTGAAAGCAGTCCTAACTACTTGCTTCTCTTGTGGTCCTCAGTTTTCTGTCTTGCCTGGAACCATCGAAGATGGAGAATGTTTGTTATTCCATTTGCCAATTTGCAAACAGGAGCTATACTCATCTGCAGCAGATTCATTCATTGTCTGAACAACAGTTGTGTACTATCTTCTGTCTTGTGCAAACTTCAGATTATTAGTTGGTGGCCTAAAGCTTAATATTAATACACAGTTTTTATTTTGTACTACAAGGAAATGCTTATGGTATCACCATAATTCTACTTGGGAATTACTGATGCACTCACTCAAAAGTCTGACTGATGAAACTGCAGATGAAGTCCTCATTCCCAGAATACTTTCTTAGCCTTAGCAGAAATCTCTTGTTCTTTTAGCCAGGTGGGAGTGTAATTTGAATTGACAACAGTTTTTAAATCCTGAGAGTTAATGTCATCTTTACATCACACTGGTTGGTGTGCTGTTTTTGAAGAACCTGCAAAGTGACAAACTGGGACATGGTATGTCCCTTCTAATTCATTATAGTCCTGATGATATGTTTCTTGTTTGGAAGACTATAGAAACCCATCACTCTGTGAGCATGACTTACAATAGGATTTGTGCTAGGTTTAAAAAAAAAAAAAAAGATTAGTGCACTGGCATTTGAGCTAAGCAAATGCTAATTTAATAACCTGCTGTTACCCTTTTTTTGTATTGTGGTAGTAACCTTTAACATTAACAATGAGAAAGAACTGATTGAACTATTTTGTTTGCTGCCACATGCTGAAACTGAAAGACTGACCTAGCCAGGAAGACTAATCAATTCACTTTGTTGTTTTTTAGGGTGTTTTTTTTCTTTTGTTTGGTTTGGTTTGTTTGGGTTTTTTTTGTTTTTAACTTTTTATAGCCATTTCTTTCTATATTTTATGTTCATAGCAGCAAGCAATACTAAGAAGCAAATGTTTCTACCTAGCAGTGTCTAAGAAAAGTAATGGAAGTATTATTCACAAAAAAAAAAAAGCCACTTTCTTTCAAAAAGCATACTTGTAGCTGTTTTAAGGAGACATAAACATAGATTTTCTCATTCTTAGTATATAATATATTTTCCTGGAAATAGTATTTTATTCCCTCTGTATTATTTACAATACTGTTAGTCTCAATTTGTAGACTTGTGTCTCCCACTAACAAAATATTCATTGAAAACAGAATCTACTATAACAGATGGAAAACTGGGAATGGGAAAAATATTATCTGTTTAATGACCTGTGGATTATCAGTGCCCTTCTTGGTTGGGTGTTTCTGATACATATTTCATAGAGAAATTACAGTGTACACTGGCTGCTGCTGGCTTTGGTTCAGAAATGCTAATTATCGTAAGTGGCATTAGGTGAAACTCAGCTGTTACCAACAATTGTCTGAATTTCTCCTCTTTGAGGGATGACCACATGAGTTTAATACTTCTGTGAAATATACTTATCCAACAGAGAACCAAGATTCAGAGGAGGGAAAAAACAGCACTCATGCATACAAATTTTTTCTGTAGTTCTAAAATGTTCTTGCTTGAATTAAATAAATTGTTCTGGAATACTGAATATAATTTAAGTGGCTCCTGTTTGTTTTATTTCTTTTATCCCAATTCAAATGTTATCATCTTTGAATGATGATGGTAGACTAATCTACTTTTACAAGAGCCTTGAAAGAAGCTTTGTGGAGCAAACTCAGATATTTTGGGGGCAGTAATTACACATTGGCCTTTGTCAATTCATGTGGTACAATATTTTGCACACAAATAATCTCCCTTTGTTTTCTTTTATCTCGCATCTGACCACTGAAATGACAACACTTTCTCTGGTCTTCAGAAATGTGAATAAATTTTGCTGTTTTTACTAAATGTGTTTCTGTGCATAGGTATTGAGTAGTAGAAGTGCTGGAGGACATAAAGTAGGAAGGACTGCATATTTTTATTAATTTTTCTAGTGGAATTACTGTGAAGTGCATGTAAATTCTAGTTCAGGTTTATCTAGCATTCGTAAATCAGTCCATTTTTAGCCTACCACTATTCCTAAGACTTAAAATACAACATTTTAACTCAATTGTTTGATGTATTTAATGTAACATGTGAGTCAGTGACTGACCAAAGAAGAACCTAAACTCATCAAGACTGAAACCCTGAAATTTTCCATTTCAGTTTATTTTTGGTATGCTTGCTTAATAGACAAAGAAAGAAGCTTAGGCTTTAGATGTCTGCACGCCTGTCAGCTAATTCTTACAAAAATGTTTGATCAAGAATCAAAGATTTGTATTTATCATGGGATGTATTTTTAAGATTTGAAACATGGGGAAAAAATTAAGACTTACTGTACTTAATCAGCTACCTGGCATGTTTTCTTTTGAATCTATATAATAATAGCATTTTTATCTTCTGTCTTTCTTTTACTCATTATACCTTTCCCCAGTGTTAGGTTACTATACTTAAGATCCTGGACTATGCTGAATTTTAGTAGAGTTAGGAGTTATTTTTAAACTATACAATTAAGGCAAAATATATGTGATATTTAATGTCAATGTAAGTTTCAAAATAGCCAAAATATGTCCATTTTTTTCAGGCCTATATGTATAAACTGTTATAAACTGTTTTATTTGGTTTGTTTTGTTTTTCCTTATTCCTAAACAGAAATACTTGTAAAAGGAAAAAATAAAATAAAAAATCAGAAAATAAAGTCAAATACTGCTGAAAAATCAATTGTCCAAATTTGGCAGGATTGGAGAGTGGCAGTAAGGCCTAATGTTTGAATATCTGCAAGTTGTATTTAAATTAAAATTGATTTTAAAGTGAAAAATATAATTTAATTTACTGGTTTTCCCAGGAAAAATTAAAAAAAAAAAAAAGAAAAAAAAAGAATCTGAATTTAACACTCATATAAATAACTTGAATTCAAATATTAGTCATTAGGTAGTGGAAATTGAAGAGGCCTCAGCAGTCATTTGGAAACATACAGAGCCTGGTTGTGGTCTTACACAATTTACATATACCTAAAAACATGCAAATAAAAGACCATCCTGATAACACAAACATGGTCAATGTCTGTCTTAACCTCTGGATGACATCTCTGAGGGCTGACTCAACCTTTCATCTTCTTGTGGATGTGCCTCTTGCTGAGTGTGACTCTGAAACAATCTGTAGGTCTTTCAGATAAAATTGTAGTTAAGCTAATCTACTCGATCTGCAGATCAAGAGCCATTTTCATTCATCCTCTGCTCTATTCTTTGATTTACTTTCAACATTTCTGCAACTGTGAGAGACACCTTTGAGGTGGACACCATTAGTGTTTGTATTGCACTAATTTTGTGAAAAATACCAGGATTCTTTTGGATAAAAAAGCAATCTGACATGTGGTTCTGTTCCTGGGTGACTTGGGTTTCTGTTCCTGGGTGACTTGGTCTAGGTGATCCTGCTGAGGCAGGGGGGTTAGACTAGATGATCTTCTAGGTCCCTTCCAACCCCTAGCATTCTGTGATTCTGTGATTCTGTTGTTTGGAATATTGTCCCTCTTTCATATAAATTACAAAGTTGCCATATGGACACATATCTTAAACTGTCATATAAAAAATAAATTTCATGTATAACCTTGGGAGCCTTTGTTTAGTCGAGCTCCTTCTCTGACGAAGAAACATATGAGACATTATTACATTAATTCTCTAAATTTTTGTTTCAACTTAATTTTTGGTAGGGTTGGTTAATGCAGAAAGGAAAGACCATTTTCAATGATGTCAAACTATTTAAGCATATGAGACAAATGACATCTTCCACTGAAAATGACACCCCAAGGAATTTTTAAACATTATTTCTGAAAATGTGAAATGTAACCACCTCTGCTGATGAAAAGTTAGGAAGCTGAATGCCAAACATGGCAATATTTTGTTTTCAAGGAAAATCAAGTCAAAAAAAGACTAATTTTTACTAATTTAATTTTATAATACTAATATGCTTGTAGTGCACAGGCAAAATAAATGTGGTTTTAAGTGCTCAGATAAAAGTTCTACAACCAGTAAGCTGCACACAGTTCAGTGTATTTAATTCACAAAAATGTAGTGCTTAGTTGATCTTCCCCAGGATTTGTACTTGGACTCCACCAACTCCAGGTATTTCAAATATAGATTCTTAGTCATCATCTCTGGTGCTAAATGCCAGCAATTATAAGTACTGGTTGACTCATTTCTATACTCCATGAGTTTTTATGGATGTTATAAAGCTTTGAAAATGCTGACAGACCTGCAGCCATCATGGGGTCTGCCAATATCGGGGCATTTGATATCAAATACAGGCGGAAATTAAACATCTATATTACTGTATCCAGTTGTTCAACAGTACTGTCACCAGGGAGGATAATGGGAGCCAGGGGACACTAGCACAGCTAAGTGTAGTATTTTATGTATTGCAATGGTCTTTGCATTCTAAAAGACTGATGGTGTTATTCATGCAACATATCTTGCCAGTGGGAAATACTAACTCTGTATTTCTAAGCAGAAAGGAGAAGGAGCTTTGCTTGTATGTTTATATTTATATATAACCACAGACAATTAGACCCATTTCATAAAATCACAGAATACTCAAGGCTGGAAGGCAGCTAGATCATATAGTCAAATAGCCTCTGCTTTAGCAAGCTCAGCAAGACCAGGTTCCTCAGGGTCATGTACAGTCAGGTGTTGAACATCTCTACAGATGGAGACTCCACAACTCTCTAGGCAACCAGTTCCTGTATCTGATCATCCTTAGAAATTATTTTTTTTCTAATGTAAATGCAGAATTTTCTGTGTTTCAGTGTGTGTCCATTGCCTCTTGTCCTATCACTTAAAACCATCTTATTTGCACCACTCCATCAGGAATCTACAATGTAAATTATCTAAAAACTTTAACACATAGAACTACTGTCCACTGTTGATCAAACAATTCCCTAGTGTTTGGGGTGTGACATCCAGTATGCCTTAAATACATCGAGGACTTGAATTAAATGACACTACTTTTGTCCAATATGCTTGCTTAGAATTTTAAGTTCACTTTGAAATTCTGTTAGGTAGTGAGAATTATGGACTTGTCTGCTATTCATCCTATAGTACATGGCAATTATTTCTCAAATCTGCCTGCCAGAAATTAAACAGAATCTCATTGAAACAAAAGAAACCTTTCCTTAATTGAAAGACTTGCATGCATGACACAGAGTGTGAAAACAAAAGTGAGCTTTCATCATCTTGAAGCCAACTTTGGCATTGGGTTGGCTGATTTAAAAAAAAAAAAAAAAAAAAAAAAAGAATCCTCCATGAATAGAGTATGGCCTATATAAAAGAAGTTAAAACCTCAAATTTACTTGCATTTGTTAACATCCTCCTTAGCAGCGTTTCTACTCCAGAGATTTCCCTTTTTTCCTTTCAGTGTAAGTTGTTCTCATTAAGCTCTGTGATTACAAACAAGGCTTAGCAGTATTAAATGACTAGATATTTTTATGGCCAAATGGGATTACTTTGATAATTGGCTCTGATCTGTTGCAGAGCTTGTTCTCCCATGCTTGCTGCATCGAACTTTGTAATGAGATAGAAGTACTGTCCAACTGACATTTCCCAAGTCCTTAGATAACTGGATCTCTTCAGAAGTCTAGTTTCTTTTCAGCTGTAAGCAGCATGTCACAGCCATTACAATTTTTTTTTTTATTTATTTTATTTCTTCTGTCATTTTCCATGCTGATTTCCCAGGTCCTCAGCTCAGTCATCATGTAGCCAGGACAGATTCTACTTTTAGGTCAGCACTCTCAGAGTTAAGAATCTGTGGCAGATCAAGTATAAGAGAAGCTGACAGAAACCTCCAGCACTGAAATTACAGACTGACAGCATGGTGTCATCCACCAGAAATTTTGGCATTACAGATCCACATACCCTTGTGCTTGCAGTGACAGATCCCTATGATAAAGGGTGCCCAACCTGTGGTGAACAGGCCAGTCAAACACTCAAAACAGCCAAAACCAAATGAAAACCAGTTTCTTTCTCTTAGCATGAACACATGCTGTCTTACAGAACAGAAAGTACTAGTGCCAATATAGTCACTTCTCATCTAAAGGTTTGAGGAGAACCAAGATGCAGAATAATTTTTCTGAATTCTGCATCTCCTTAAACCTGAAGCCAAAACAAGACTTTCTTGTGCCATAAAGGGAAGAAATATTGCTACATCCACACAGATAGGTAATGCTTTAATCTTCTCTACCCACTGTGTTGATAAGGCTACCCCACTGCTATCTAAACACTTGAAATAACTCTTGAAATGTAAAAGTTCATATGTTGCTCTGATGATGTTCCCAGTTATTTGTTTGGAAAGACTGGTAAACACTGACTCAGGCCTGATGACATTTATTTTATGTAGGATTCTATGATGATGCATTATTCGGGAGAAAAAGAAAAGAAAGTTCCCTATAATACTATGAAATGTATTAATAAAACTCTGAGATTGTCCAGTAAAGCAGATATGTGACTGTAACTCAAACATTACTGTCCCCACAATCTGCTCTAGAAAAAAATCCTCTTTCCTTCCAAATATGGCATTTCATATAACTCTAAACATTAGAGCCACCTTGGATTAATTCTCACAATGGCTGTTCATAGTCACAGGGTACAAAGATTCTCTTCTATTTATCAAAATTAATAAAAAGTGCAGAATTATGGAGTTAGAAATTTTTTATGGTATCTATATCCCCAGAAGTATTCTCTGTAACTTTGAGAAGAGAATGCTTCTGTATTTGGAAATCCTAAAGTGGTGAATTCATTAGAAAGTTGAGGGTAGCCAGCAACAATTAAAAACACCACTCTATATGCCAGGGATACTTCAGAGGCTTTGAAAGCTTTACTTGATCAAAATACAGTTGCTAGAGCCTTTTCTGTAGTGACCAAAAGGTGTATATTTTCAACTGTCATTATTTTAGGTTTAAGAAAAAACATTCATTTCTGTAGCAGCTTGGCATACTCGGGGATAATGCATATGTTGTACTTCTGTGCCTGTGCTGTGATTTATTTGGGGCAAGGCATGTTTACGGCAGTGCTCTTTTTAACTAGCCAGTGGGTATAATCCTGTCAAGTTCTGTTGTCAGTCTGTTGGTAAAAATAATGTCAATAGTAATCAGTCACTGCCTATTTTCATCCCTCCTGACTTCTTTTCTCTCAAGGGTACCCACTGTCAGGTAATGCACACTACCAGTTTTGCCCCTGTCTTACAGAAAAGGGGTTTTCCCTTAGCTCTCTCCTTTGTCAGCATGTGACTGCTGCACACACCAATATTTAATCTCCTATAACAAATAATAGTAATTAAAAAAAATAAAAACCAACATAAACAAACCAAACATTAAGAAAAGACTACCTTATAAGAAGCCAGCTGTTTGGATAAATGTCCTGCTCAACCTGACATTTCTTGCTGCTAGTCTTCTGGATAGCTCATCAAGCCAGGGCTGAAGTCCCAGAGGGTGACGGGGGAAGACATATAAAGGTCATTGTGATTATAGTGAAGGAGATACTTTAAAACAGAATCCAAATATAAAGTCTTGTAGAGGCTGGCATGCAAATTAAAATGTAAATAAGGTTGACAAGCTTTCCAGCAAGACATCAAACTGCCAGAGGGCAATTCTGCCTTCTTCAGTCCTTTTCTGCCCTTCATGAGCATGCTACAGCTGTTTCCTCAGCCAGCAAGAATAGTAACCTCTGGGGGAAAAAGGAATATGAAAATCATAGTGATTCTCAGCAGCTGTCACATTTGCAATGGTTTCTCTTCAAAGTATTTCATAATCCTTTTTTTTTTCAGTGTACTTGCCTTAGAAATTTAGGTTACACAATCACTATAAATGAATAAACAAAAATATGTGTATTAACTACAGTCTTAAAGCTATTAAATTCTTACAAGCTTCATGAAAACAGGCTAATTGTGAGAGACTATTCCAGGCGTTTGGCATAATTAGATAGTATAGAAATTGAGAAAGAGGAGGAGAGAAAAGAAAAAGACTGACATTGGTCATTCATTGTACTTTAATTGTAGCAGAAACTAGAAAAGGTTGACAAGGGTTGAGAAAGGTTTTTTAAAATGAAGCAGCTGAGGTAGAATTCACAAGATAAGAAGTCTTATAATTCTCAGAATAGATTCACCTTCAACATCATGGTGTCAGAGAGATATGTGAGCAATTATCATTGCTGTGAGGAGTCTGCTTTGATTTAGTTTGTTGTGGTTTTTTAATAGATTTCGTTTGGTTTTTAAATGTCAGAACTTCATTTGCATATATTTAAAAACGTGTGCATGTAACCAGCAATCCCCTTTGCGTCCCTTTGCACCCTTTGAATGGTCCTGCCCTCCTTTCCTGGTGCCCTTCAGAGCAGCAGCTTGGCATACTCTGCACAGCAATCCCAGCTGCGTGGCAGACCTCTGCAAAGCAGATTTTTGTTTCCCTTTGTCAGAGCACGATACATGCTGCCTATTGGGATGCTTTTAGAGGCCTCCTGAGCGAGTCATCTCAAAACAGGAATGGTTTGCTGCAGTAATACTGTCTGCTAATGTCTCATTACAATCAATTTAAATGCTTCAGTTCCACTGAGAGCTAATCACACATGAAAGTCAAACTAGGCTCATCATTTCAAAGACACATATTTTTTTTGTAATGAACTGAACTATCACACCCTGTTGAAAGCTTGACTATAAAAGATTTTAAAGATGTGTCATTAGGACTTCCTCTTATGTGTCTTCTAGGCTTGGATATTCTCAGCTTTCTGTTTACCTTGATTAAAATAAGAAAGCTTTATCTATTATACTTTGCAATTTCACACATTTGCAATATATATTTAATAGTATTTAAAAATTAACTTATCTAAACCATTGTCACCTGCCTAGCTTCCAGAGAGCTTCACATTGCATTTTATAGAAAAGAGAGTTTGTTTCACTGTCCTTTTCACAGATTCACAGATATTAGGGGTTGGAAGGGACCTAGAAGATCATCTAGTCCTTTATTCATGCTATTGCTTCCACTGCCAACTCAGCCTCTCTCAACTTGATTGTCTTGCAAGTAAATGGCCTCATGAAAAGGAAGGTTAAAGTAATAATAGAAAATTGTACCTGAAATCATCACAGGCCATCCTCTTCAGATGGATATCTGATGTAAGAATGAATCAAAATTGGACCAAACAAGCTTAATACCTGGGCCGTTAGGGAAACAGGAAAAAAAAAAAAAAAAAAAAAAAAAAGTAAAAGAAAACCAAATTTACTTGGTCTTCAAAAACTCTGCCAGATCTGGAATGGGTACAATAATGAGGGCATTGGGGAAAAGACAATAGAGAAGCTAGTCTGAAGAAAAGGAAGAGAAAGCAGGCTTATATATTCTTTAAAAATTATTTTACATTTAATTTAAGGGGGATAGTGGAGAAGTGTAGCAGCCAACTGAAAGGAGGAAAGAAACGAAGTGATAAACACCTCCAGATGGGCAAAGAAGAAGTCAGTGTGCACATTAACATACACAGGGCAGTTTGCAAGTGGAGAAATACAGAGTTGTTGCTCCCTAGCCCATGGTGCACTAAAGGCTGTGGGGAGGTGCAGAGGATATCTGACTCTCACTGAGTCTCTGATGGGATTATGGATGGGCTCAGATACCAACAAAGGGGTGGGAGGAGCTGGGAAGCTTAAAGCTTTGTGGCTTTCCTTGTTCCCTTTCAGAGGCTAGTAAAACTGCTAAAATCTCTCCTCTACCCACTTGTACCCAGGTCCTATCCACAGCTCACTGACTCCTCTGTTGTGCTTATTAAAATCAGGGCTAATATTTAATGCTAGTCACATCAAGAGCATACCCACAGCTGAGAACTGATGGGGCAGTGGGTGCAGAGATATATAGCCTAGTTAGTTATACCATAAAATACTTTGTTGTGTGAAGTTACATTCTCAGGTTGTAACAGGAAGGGTTTAGAGAGGGAGAAATATGGGCTTTGGTTGATCTTGAGGATGAGACAGAAAGGGCTCAGCACAGACAAAACCTTGCTGTTATAAGCAAGGGCAAGAAAAGCTAGCCCACCAGGCTCCTCCTGTACTCATTGGAGAGAGGTCTTCTAGAGGATGATGGCCCTGAGTTGAGCTGCGGGTGATCTTTCCTTTAGGGTCCCTAGAAGTTTAGCCCCATTAGGTTGAAATGAGCCTTTATGAGTCTCCTGTCATCTGCTCACCTCCAAGGTACAGGGTGGGATGTCTTTGAACAAGAAGGGATCCACGAGTGGGACTAGATTATGTGAATTCAACTCTATTGCCTTCATAGCATTTTGATAATGTCTCTGCAGAAGGATGACCCAAGACTTCAGCTTTAAACTTAAGAAGTGATTGTAATAGATATTAAAAAAAACATTCATATAGGTCTACAGCCCTTTGAAGGAAGGCAAGCTAGGCAAGTTGCAAAAGTTTGGTTTAACACAGACTACAGAGAAAAAGGAAAAAAACCAACCTACCTTAATTAGCCATTCCTAGAGTCCAGACAGTGCAAGAATGGTCACAGCTACAAGAAAGCATATTTCAATCTGTGAAGCTTAATTTGCCTTATTGCTCTGGCAGGTCATGTAAGTGTTTCTTCAGCCTAATGTTAACAGGGAACAGAAATTGTCTGTCCACTGCAAGACATTATTTTTTAGTGGAAGAATAAGAAACATCAGGCACAGAAACAACTTGTCCTCTCTTTCTGCCTCTTAACACTGAGCACCCTTTGGTTCAGCTTCCTTTCACAGAATCACAGAATCACAGAATGTTAGGGTTTGGAAGGGACCTAGAAGATCATCTAGTCCAACGTCCCTGCTAGAGCAGGATCACCTAGACAAAGTCACATGGGAACAGATCCAGGCGTCCAGATCCCAGTGTCTCCAGAGATAGAGACTCCACAACCCCCCTGGGCAGCCCATTCCAGAGCTCTGGCACCCTCACTGGGAAAGAGTTTTTCCTTGTGTTGACCCTAAACTCTTGTGCTCCAACTTGCACCCATTGCCTCTCGTCCTGTCATTGGATGACACTGAGAAAAGTCTGCCTCCATCCTCTCTACACTCACCCTTAACATATTGATAGACATTAATGAGGTCCCCCCTCAGTCTCCTCTTCTCCAGGCTAAAGAGCCCCAGTTCTCTCAGCCTCTCCTCATAAGGGAGATGCTCCACTCCCTTCAGCATCTTGGTGGCCCTGTGTGTTCAACCATGTTCTCTCTCAGTCCTCCAGGTAGTTGGGTTTTATTATTTTCCCATATTTCCTATATCCTAGAAGGAGAGAATGCAAGTCCTTCTGAATTTTCCTAGTCTCTTGCATTTAATGTTTTGTAGATGACAAAAATTTATTTTCTTCTTTCCTGTGTGTATGCAGCACCATGTGTTGCCTTGGAAGTGAAACATAACCCTCTTGAAATGAAAAGAGAGGGTTCTGGAAAACAATGTGTGCTGAAACCAACCAGCACCTTGAAGTTGCTCCAAACTTTTAGCCCATTAATTTCTTTGTCTAGAGGTAGTACATTGTTATTCACCTGGCAGTGAGTTTCACAATAAATTTATCCAAAGAAGACAGAAAAATCACAAGAGTTTTATCACAAGTGAAAGCTAAGATGAATTTGTGCGACACTGTCAAAGTTTTGGTGCCTTGTGTTAAGTCAATGGGAAAATACTGTTATATGTCACTGCATCCAGATTGGTTTGAGCATCACTGATCTTGTGTGAATTAGCATAAATTAACTTTCACATTAACCTGCTTACTGCCATGAGCACCGCACCAAGTACTAGGGGAGTCAGTTAATTACAATAATAATACTTTTGTGCTAATTGCAGAGACAAACCAAAAAGGTTTCTGTAGCAATAACAGCCAATTTTATACCATGTAGGCCACTGGCAGTAATGAGCTTCATCTGTCCCAGTTGGTATAGAGTAATTTTCTTTAAGGTCTTATTTCCAACACTTGAAGACCTTTTTTTAAAAGGTTTGTACTTGCAAAAACCATCCCTGCTTACCTTTGAGCTGTGTTTCTCTTTTTTTTTTTTTTTTGTAATTTTACTGTACTATAAGTTTTGAAATATTTCCATTTGTCACATTGTTTTCTCATATTCATTGGGAACTAGGAGGACTGGTCTTAAAAAGCAGCAAAAAAAAGCACCAGAGGAGACATTAGGAAAAATTGCAGCTGCAGGAAGGAGAGTGAAACAGGAGAATAGGCTATTTGGGGTAAAGTGTCTCCATCTCTGGCAATCATTAAGAATAAACTAGACAGACATCTGAAAAAAAATAATTGTAACCTGTGACCCTCAAGGTCTTTCTGTTCCCTTTCTGGCAACCTGTGTCGTCTCTACTCAGGCTTACGCTCCGGTTGCAAGTTTCTGATACCTGGCACCCATGTGAGCAAGTGCTATTTGTCCTTGGAAAATGACAGGCAGTGCAATTTGATACAGTCCTTTATCATTACAGTCTAAGCTAAATCATCTCCATTTGCTCCAAATAGTGTAGTCAGTTGTCCCCATGTAGACAACATTTAGGAACTTGATTACATATCCCAAAAACTCATAGACTGCTGCCATGAAAATATTGTCACTGTATCATCGGTTATGATTTCCCCATTGAAAATGGATGTGAAAGATTTTGCCTTTCAAGAAAGTATATGGTGTTGCAACCCAACTGCTGTCACTAGATGAAGACTGGCAACTGTGGACAAGTCTGCACCAGTAAATAACTTTTGATGCAGCCTTTCTCCCCCTCTCCCTCTCTCTCCCTGCTTTCTATATATACACATATATATACTATACATATTTGCATTCAA